>JAKWBO010000049.1:0-267707 GCA_034336685.1 Luscinia luscinia
GTGACCTCAAAATGGCCCCAAAATGTCCCCAAAGTGACCCCAGAACCCCAAAGAGGTGCTGTGACCCCAAAATGGCCCCAAAATGTCCCCAAAGTGACCCCAGAACCCCCAAAGAGGTGCTGTGACCCCAAAATGGCCCCAAAATGTCCCCAAAGTGACCCCAGAACCCCCAAAGAGGTGCTGTGACCCCAAAATGGCCCCAAAATGACCCCAAAGTGACCCCAGAACCCCCAAAGAGGTGCTGTGACCCCAAAATGGCCCTAAAATGGCCCCAAAACCCCCACAGGGACCCCAAAGTGACCCCAGAACCCCCAAAGAGGTGCTGTGACCCCAAAATGGCCCAAAATGGCTCAAAGTGACCCCAGAACCCCCAAAGAGGTGCTGTGACCCCAAAATGGCCCCAAAATGTCCCCCAAAACCCCCCACAGGGACCCCAGAACCCCCAAAGAGGTGCTGTGACCCCAAAATGTCCCCAAAACCCCACAGGGACCCCAAATGTCCCCACAGTGACCCCAGAACCCCCAAGAGGTGCTGTGACCCCAAAATGGCCTAAAACCCCCCACAGGGACCCCAAAGTGACCCCAGAGCCCCCAAAGAGGTGCTGTGACCCCAAAATGGCCCCAAAATGTCCCCAAAACCCCCACAGGGACCCCAAAATGTCCCCACAACCCCAGAACCCCCACAGAGGTGCTGCTGACCCCAAAATGGCCCCAAAATGTCCCCACTGGGACCCCAAAATGTCCCTACAGTGACCCCTAAAACCCCACAGTGACCCCAAAACCGCCCCTTGATGCCCCCAAACCTTCCTTGGTGTCCCCCAAGCCCCCTGGTGTCCCCAGTGTCCCTCTGGTGTCCCCAAACCCCCAATGTCCTCAATGATGTCCCCAGTGTCCCCCAAAGCCCCTGGTTTCCCACTGTCTCCCCATGTCCCAAATTCCCCTGGTGTCCCCAAGCTGTCCCAGTGTCCCCTCTGTCTCTAATCCCCACTGATGTCCCCAGTGTCCCCTCAATGTCCCCACTGTCCCACTGTCCCCAAGCTGTCCACACTGTCCGTAATGAGTGTCTCCAGTGTCCCCTCAATGTCCCCAAGCTGTCCCCAATGTCCCCAAGCTGTCCACAATGTCCCAATCCCCCAGTGTCCCCAAGCTGTCCCCAATGTCCCCAAGCTGTCCCCAGTGTCCCCTCAATGTCCCCAGTGTCCCCAAAGTCCCCAATGTCCCCAGTGTCCCTCAATGTCCCCAGTGTCCCCAAGCTGTCCCCAAAGTCCCCAATGTCCCCAGTCGCCCCTGAATTGTCTCCACTGTCCCAAATATCCCCAATGTCCCCACTGTCCCCACTGTCCCCAATCCCCCTGGTGTTCCCCAAGCTGTCCCCAATGTCCCCAGTGTCCCTCAATTTCCTCACTGTCCCCAATGTCCCCCAGTGTCCCCTCAATGTCCTCAATGTCCCCGAGTGTCCCCAAGCTGTCCCCACTGTCTCCACTGTCCCCCTGTCCCAATCCCTCCTGGTGTCCCCTCACTGTCACCACTGTCCCTCACTGTCCCCAGTGTCCCCAGTGTCCCTCAATGTCCCCAATGTCCCTGTGTCCCAAGCTGTCCCCACTGTCCCCAATGTCCCCAAGCTGTCCCCAGTGTCCCCAAGCTGTCCCCACTGTCCCCAATCCCCCACTGATGTCCCCAGTGTCCCCAAAGTCCCCAGTGTCCCCAATCCCCCTGGTGTCCCCAAGCTGTCCCCACTGTCCCCAATGTCCCTCAATGTCCCAAGCTGTCCCCAATGTCCCCTCACTGTCCTCAGTGTCCCCAGTGTCCCCTCACTGTCCCCATGTCCCCGTGCCCCTGGCAGGCGTTCCGGCAGCTCTCGCACCGGTTCCACGGGAAGGGCTCAGGGAAGATGAAAACGGAGAGGAGGATGAAGAAACTGGATGAGGAGGCGGTGAGGGCATGTAAGAGAGATTAGGGGAGATTTTAAAGAGGCGTTTTGGGATTTTTGAGGATTTTTGGGATTTTTGGGGATTTTGGGGGATTTTCAGGAGGATTTTGGGGGGATTTGGTGTTTTTTGTCGGGAGGGATTTGGGGAGATTTGGGCACCCCAGTGTTACTCCGAGAACGTGGGAGGTTCCTTTGGGATTTTGGGAATTCTCTGGGGTTTTTTTGGGAATTCCCAGAGTTTTTGGGGTCCTTCTGATTTTGGGGTCCCCCCGTTTTTGGGGTGCAGATGCTGAAGAAGATGAGCCCCAGTGCCCCCTGAAATGGGGAGGTTCCTTTGGGATTTTGGGAATTCTCTGGGGTTTTCTTGGGAATTCCCAGAGTTTTTGGGGTCATTCTGGTTTTGGGGTCCCCCCGTTTTTGGGGTGCAGATGCTGAAAAAGAGGAGCACCAGTGACACCCCAGTGTCACTCTAAAAATAGGGAAGGTTCCTTTGGGATTTTGGGAATTCTCCGGGGTTTTTTTGGGGGGATTTTTGGGGTCTCCCCTGATTTCGGGGGTCCCCCCTGTCCCATTTTCGGGGTGCAGCTGCTGAAGAAGATGAGCTCCAGTGACACCCCAGTGACACTCCAGTGCCCCCTGAAATGGGGAGATTTTCCTTCGGGATTTTGGGGATTCTCTGGGTTTTCTTGGGAATTCCCAGAGTTTTGGGGCTCTCCTGATTCGGGGTCCCCCTGTCCCGTTTTGGGGTGCAGCTGCTGAAGAAGATGAGCTCCAGTGACACCCCAGTGTCACTCTAAAAGGGGAGATTCCTTCAGAATTTTGGAAATTCTCTGGGTTTTTGGTGGGGATTCCGAGGTTTTTGGGGTTCCCCTGATTTCGGGGTCCCCCCCTGATTTTCGGGGTGCAGCTGCTGAAGAAGATGAGCCCCAGTGACACCCCAGTGACACTCCAGTGCCCCCTGAAATGGGGAGATTTTCCTTCGGGATTTTGGGGATTCTCCAGGTTTTTCTGGGTAGATTCCCGGGTTTTTTGGGCTCCCCTGATTTCGGGGTCCCCCTGATTTCGGGGTCCCCCCCTGATTTCGGGGTGCAGCTGCTGAAGAAGATGAGCTCCAGTGACACCCCAGTGACACCCCAGTGCCCCCTGAAATGGGGAGGTTTTCCTTCGGGATTTTGGGGATTCTCTGGGTTTTTTTGGGGGGGATTCCTGGAGTTTTCGGGGCTCTCCTGATTTCGGGGTCCCCCTGATTTCGAGGTGCAGCTGCTGAAGAAGATGAGCTCCAGTGACACCCCAGTGACACTAGTGACACCCCAGTGCCCCCTGAAATGGGGAGGTTTTCCTTCGGGATTTTGGGGGATTCTCTGGGGTTTTTTTGGGGGGATTCCTGGAGTTTTTGGGGTTCCCCTGATTTCGGGGTGCCCCCCTGATTTTCGGGGTGCAGCTGCTGAAGAAGATGAGCCCCAGTGTCACCCCAGTGCCCCCTGAAATGGGGAGGTTTTCCTTCGGGATTTTGGGAATTCTCTGGGATTTTTTGGGGGGATTCCCAGGTTTTTGGGGTCCCCCCTGATTTCGGGGTCCCCCCTGATTTCGGGGTGCAGCTGCTGAAGAAGATGAGCTCCAGTGACACCCCCCTGGGCACGGTGGCGCTGCTGCAGGAGAAGCAGCGGGCGCAGAAGACGCCGTACATCGTCCTGAGCGGCTCCGGGAAGAGCATGAACGCGTGAGACTGGGAGCACTGGGAGCACTGGGGGGGACTGGGAGGGACTGGGAGGGACTGGGAGGGGATTGGGAGAGGATTGGGATAGTCTGGGAGAGGATTGGGAGGGACTGGGATAGACTGGGAGGGAGTGGGAGGGACTCGGAGGGACTGGGAGAGGATTGGGACCAACTGGAAGAGGATTCAGATGGACTGGGAGGGGATTGGGAGGGACTGGGAGGGACTGGGAAAGGATTGAGAGGGACTGGGATAGACTGGGAGGGACTGGGAGGGGATTGGGATGGACTGGGAGGATTGGGACCAACTGGAAGAAGATTCAGATGGACTGGGAGGGGATTGGGAGAGACTGGGAGCACTGGGGGGGACTGGGAAAGGATTGGGAGGGATTTGGACCAACTGGAAGAGGATTCGGACTGGGAGCACTGGGGTGGGATTGGGATGGTCTGGGAGAGGATTGGGACCAACTGGGAGGGACTGGGAGAGGGTTGGGATGGACTGGGATGGGACTGAGAGCATGGGGGGGACTGGGAGAGGATTGGGACCAACTGGGAGGGACTGGGAGAGGATTGGGAGAGACTGGGAGAGGATTGGGAGCACTGGGGGAACTGGGAAATGATTGGGAGGGCATTGGGACCAACTGGGAGGGACTGGGAAAGGATTGGGACAGTATTGGGACCAACTGGAAGAGGATTCGGATGGACTGGGAGCACTGGGGGGGGACTGGGAGGATTGGGATGGACTGGGAGACGATTGGGAGAGATTGGGGGGGACTGGGATAGACTGGGAGCACTGGGAAGGGATTGGGATGGACAGGGAAGGACTGGGAGGGCACTGGGACCAACTGGGAGGAGATTGGGAGGGACTGGGACCAACTGGAAGAGGATTGGGATGGACTGGGAGGCGACTGGGGAGTGGATTGGGAGGGACTGGGGAGAACTGGAAGGGATTGGGATGGAACTGGGACGTTTGGGAGGGGACTGGGAGCACTGGGATGGACTGGGATTAAACTGGGATGGACTGGGAGCACTGGGACTCCTGACCCCCGTTTCCTTTCAGGAACACCATCACCAAGTGAGGGGCACGGGGACACCGGGGACACCCCAGGGACACCCTAGGGACACTTTTAGGACCCCCTGGAACCCCGGGGACACCCTGGGGACACCCTGGGGACACCCCTGGATACCCGGGGACACTTTGGGACACCCTGGAACCCCGGGGGACACCCTAGGGACACCCAGGGACCCCCTGGAACCCCGGGGACACTTTGGGACCCCCCGCCCTGGGGACAATAAACGCCTCCGGAGTCACTTTGTGTCACCGCGTGTCACTGAGGGGAGGGGACACACAGCGCCACCCCAGTGCCACCAGCGCTTTACTGGGGGCTGTCCCCGTGTCCCCTGTCCCCTCTGTCCCCTCTGTTCCCAGTGTCCTTGGTCCTCGTGGTGTCACTCGTGGTGTCCTTGGCGTGGCGCTGGCTGTCCCCAGTGTCACCGTCGGTGTCACCATCACTGTCACCATCATTGTCACCATCGCTGTCCCGGTGTCCTCCTTGTTGTCCCCATTGCTGTCCTCGTTGTCCTCGCTGTCACCGTTGCTGTCCTTGGTGTCACCATCGCTGTCACCATCGCTGTCACCATCACTGTCACCGTCACTGTCACCATCACTGTCACCGTCGCTGTCACCGTCGCTGTCCCCCGTGTCCTCCTCGCTGTCCCCCGTGTCCCCAGGGGTCCCTCCCCGGTTGGTGTTGACAAAGAGTCCCTCGGGGTCGTCACTGTGGGGGTCACAGTGTCACCAATGTGTCACCAAATGTGTCAATGTCCCCCAAAGTGTCCCCTAATGTGTCACAGTGTCCCAAATGTGTCACTGAATGTGTCCCCAGTGTGTCACCACATCCCCAGTGTGTCACCAAATGTGTCACTGTGTCCCCAAATGTGTTCCCAAATGTGTCACAGTGTCCCCAACGTGTCACCAAATGTGTCAGTGTCCCCAATGTGTCACCAAATGCATCCTTAATGTGTTCCCAGTGTCTCCCAGTGTCCCCAAATGTGTCACTCAATGTGTCCCCAATGTGTCATCACAACCCCAGTGTGTCACCAAATGTGTCACCACATCCCCAGTGTGTCACCAAATGTGTCACTGTGTCCCCAGATGTGTCACTCAATGTGTCACCACATCCCCAGTGTGTCACTAAAAGTGTCACTGTGTCCTCAAATGTGTCCCCAAATGTGTCACAGTGTCCCCAACGTGTCACCAAATGTGTCAGTGCCACCAATGTGTCCCCAAATGCATCCCTAATGTGTTCCCAGTGTCCCCAAATGTGTCCCCAATGTGTCACCACAACTCCAGTGTGTCACTAAATGTGTCACTGTGTCCCCAAATGTACCCCAGTGTCTCCTCAAAAGTGTCACAGTGTCCCCAAAGTGTCCCCTAACGTGTCACAGTGTCCCCAATGTGTCACCAAATGTGTCAGTGTCCCCAAAAGTGTCACCAATGTGTCCCCAAATGTGTCCCAACTGTCCCCAAATGTGTGACAGTGTCCCCAATGTGTCCCCAACGTGCCCATCCATTATCAATCCCCAATTAATTAACACCCCATTATTACCCCAATTAATCCCTATTATTACCCCCATTACCAATCCCAAATTAACACCCCTAATTAACAATTCTGCCCCATTAACCCCCTTTGCCCCCTTTAAATCCCCCAAATTTGCCCCCCGTTTAATTACCCCCATTTAATTATTCCCCATTTAATTACACCCCATTTAATTACCTCCCATTTTATTGCCCCCTTAATTGCCCCATTTCGTTTTCCCATTTAATTGCCCCCAATTTACCCCCATTTAATTACCCCCTGTTATTTCCCCCTTTTATTTCCCCCTTTTATTTCCCCTATTTAATTACCCCCTATTTAATTACCCCCATTTTATTCCCCCTCAATTTCCCCCATTTTGCCCCCCATTTTATTGCCCCCCAAATTTGCCCCTCCATTATTGCCCCCACTTTATTTTCCCCACTTTATCCCCCAATTTCCCCCAATTTTTGCCCCCTATTTATTGCCCCCAACCCCCAAAATTTGCCCCCACCCCCCCGTGCCCCTCCCCACTCCACCCCTCCCGGTTTTTTCCTCTCCAGGGCGCGAAGGCCTCAGGCCTGGGGGGAGAAGCGTCACTAAGGGGATTTTGAGTGGGGGTTTTTGGGGGGTTTATTTAAGGGGGGGAATCCACAAGAGCCCATGGGGTAATTTTGGGGGATTTTGAGAGTGTTTTGGGAGTGTTTTAGGAGCAGTTTCAGGGGTTTATTTTATATTTTGAGATATTTTGGGGGAGTTTTGGGGTATCTTCGGGGCAATTTTGGGTGTTTTGGGTTGAGGTTTGATATTTTGGGGGAGTTTTGGGGGTATTTTAGGGCAGTTTTGGAATTTTTTTTAAAATTTCAGGATGGTTTTGGGATATTTTTGGGGTGATTTTGGGGGGGGGTTGGGCTATTTTGGGGCAGTTTTAGGATATTTTGGGGTGGTTGGAAGGTATTTTGGGCAGTTTTGGGGTATTTTTGAGTGGTTTGGGGATATTTTGGGGTATTTAGAGATGGGTGTTGGGTATTTTGGGGTATTTAGGGATGGTTTTGGGATATTTTGGGTATTTCTGGGCAGATTGGGGTGGTCTGGGGATATTTTTGGGTGGTTTGGGACTATTTAGGGATGGTTTTGGGGTATTTTTGGGTATTTAGGGATGATTTTGGGGTACATTTAGGTATTTAGGGATGGTTCTGGGGTATTTTTGGGTATTTAGGGATGGGTTTTGGGTGTTTAGGGATGGTTTTGGAGTATTTTTGGGTGGTTTGAGGGCATTTTTGGGTATTTAGGGATGGTTTTGGGGTATTTTGGGTATTTAGGGATGGGTTTTGGGTGTTTAGGGATGGTTTTGGGGTGATTTTGGGTGGTTTTGGGTGTTTAGGAATGGTTTTGGGGTATTTTTTGGTATTTAGGGATGGGTTTGTGGTGATTTTGGGTGGTTTTGGGGTATTTTTGGGTGTTTAGGGATGGGGTTTGGGTGTTTAGGGATGGTTTTGGGGTAATTTTGGGTGGTTTGGGGCATTTTGGGTATTTAGGGATGGGTTTTGGGTGTTTAGGGATGGTTTTGGGGTGTTTTTTGGTATTTAGGGATGGTTTTGGGGTGATTTTGGGTGGTTTGGGGTATTTTTGGGTGTTTAGGGATGGTTTTGGGGTGATTTCGGGGTACATTTGGGTGTTTTTGGGTCCTACCAGAGCCCCTGGCGCTGCAGCGAGCGCACGTGGGGCGGGAGCAGCACCAGGGAAATTTCGGCTTTGACCTTGGAGCCCTCGAGGATGGGATCGACCAGCAGGAAATCACCTGGGGACAGGGGTCACACAGGGGTCACAGGGGTCACGGGGGGACACGGGGACAGGGGTCACCCAGGGGTCACAGGGGGACACAGTGGTGACACAGGGACAGGGGGACAGGGGTCACCCAGGGGTCACCCAGGGGTCACGGGGGGGGACACGGGGACAGGGGTCACAGGGGTCACCCAGGGGGACAGGAGAGGGTGGCAGGGGCACAGTGGGGGAGGGCAGGGTGGCAGTGCCAGGGTGACAATGACACGGTGACAGTGACGTGGTGGCACCACCCCGGTGACAGTGGCCTGGTGACACCAACATCAGGCAGTGACCCAGTGGCACCGCCCTGGTGACAATAAGTGGGTGACAAGACCCTGGTGGCAGTGCCAGGGTGACAAGGACAAGGGACAATGCCCCAGGTCAGTGTCCAGGTGGCAGGGTGACAATGACAGGGTGACATTAACAGGGTGACAATGGCACAGTGACACAGTGCCAGTGACACAGTGACAATGACACAGTGACAGGGTGACAATGACACGGTGGCCCAGTAACAGTGACATGGTGACACTGACACTGTGATAATGACACAGTGATACGCTGACAGTGACACAGTGACAATGACACAATGACACAGTGACACAATGACACAGTGGCAGAGACACAATGACACAGTGACACAATGACTCGGTGACAGTGACACAGTGGCAGTGACACAATGACACAGTGACACAGTAACACGGTGACAGTGACACAGTGACACAGTGACACAATGGTGACACGGTGGCAGTGACACAGTGACAATAACACAGTGACATAATGACACAGTGACATAATGACACAGTGACAGTGACACAATGACACAGTGACACAATGACACGGTGGCAGTGACACAGTGACACAATGACACAGTGACAGTGACACAGTAACACGGTGACACAGTGACAATGACACAATGACACAATGACACAGTGACAGTGACACAGTGACACGGTGGCAGTGACACAGTGACACGGTGACACGGTGGCAGTGACACAATGACACAGTGACACAGTAACACGGTGACAGTGACACAGTGACAGTGGCAGTGGCCCGGGGCGCTGTCACCTCTCTTGATCCAGATGTGGCGCCGGAAGCGCGGGGGCATGCTGGCCAGGAACCGCGTCCCCTCCGCCGTCTCCACCTCGTGCAGGTTGTTCCCCGGCGTGCCCAGCACCTGCGGGGACACACAGCTGTCCCCTGCTGTCCCCTGCTGTCCCCTGCTGTCCCCTGGTGTCACCTCTGCCCCCCCAGAGCTGGGGACACCCCCAGCAGCTGTCACTGTCACTGTCACTGTCCCCACAGCAGTGTCCCCTCCCTGGTGTCCCTGTGTCCCCCCTCCCCAAGTCTCGCTGTCCCCCTGTCACCTCTCCATGTCCCCCTGTCACCTCTCCATGTCCCTCTGTCACCTCTCCATGTCCCTCTGTCACCTCTGTCCCCTCCCTGTCCCGCCGCCCCCAGAGCTCTGTCCCCGCGTCCCTCCGTGTCCCCACATCCCCCTGCTGTGTCCCCGTGTGGCAGAGCCCTGTCCCCATGGTGTCCCCGTGTCCCCAAAGCCCCAAACATCCACAGTGTCCCCAATGTCCCCAAACATCCCCAGTGTCCCCATTGCTGTCCCCAATGTCCCCAGTGTCCCCAAACATCCCCAGTGTCCCCAATGTCCCCAAAGCCCCAAACATCCACAGTGTCCCCAGTGTCCCCGATGTCTCCAATCCCCCAATGTCCCCGTGTCCCCAGTGTCCCCATTGCTGTCCCCAGTGTCCCTATGTCCTCAAAGCCCCAAACATCCCCAGTGTCCTCAATGTCCCTGTGTCCCCATTGCTGTCCCCGATGCCCCCGTGTCCCCAATATCCCCAATGTCCTCGATGTCCCCAAAGTCCCAACCATCCCCAAGGTCCCCAGTGCTGTCCCCAATGTCCCCAGGTGTCCCCAATGTCCCCGTGTCCCCAATGCTGTCCCCAATGTCCCCGATGATGTCTCCGATGATGTCCCAGTGCCCCCAGTGTCCCCATGTCCCCGATGCTGTCCCCGTGTCCCCGATGATGTCCCCGATGCTGTCCCCTGTCCCCGTGTCCCTGTCCCTGTCCCCGTCCCCGCTCTCACCCGCACCACGCTCTGTCCCTCCCCGGGCTGCACGCGCTCCTCCAGCAGCTGCTGCACCACGTGCTTCCGCTTCGTGGCGCGCGACATCGCGGGGCTGGGGGGAAGACACGGGGCGGTCAGGGAACCCCCAGGGGTGGGGGGAGGGGATGGGATGGGGGGAGGGACCAGGACCCTGCGGGATCCCCGCCCCGCCCCCACCGCGCGGAGCGGAGCGCGCTCACCTGCGCCGGCACTTCCGGGTACGGCGGAGGCGGCGACGTCACTTCCGTGGGCGGGGAGGGGAAGAGAGCCACGCCCGCGAGGGAGAAAGGGGCGGGGCTGAGTGATGAGTGGGCGTGGCCTAAACAATCAACGCTGTGGGAATGACCGGCCGCGTTTGGGGCGGGGGCCAAACGAGGGGCAGGGCTTCCCCTGCATAATGAGCGCGGTTATGCAAATGAGGGAAGCGTCGCGAGCGCTGATTTGGGGCAGGGCCGTGCAATTAAATAAATGCGCGTGTTGTGGGCGGAGCTATGCAAATGAGGGACGGGTCACGAGCGGGCTGATGCAAATGAGCGCAGATTGGGGCGGGGCCGTGCAAATAGGCGCGAATTGGTGCAGGAGATGTGGGCGGAGCTATGCAAATGAGGGTTTGGGGCCGAGTGCAAGGGTCGGTCCGAAATTTCTCTGATCTGCCTCTAGTCCCGGTACTCCTTTACCTCGTGACGTCGTGTGCCGCCACTATAATAATGCTTACGTCACCACCCTATTGTCACCGTGACGTCACCAAGCTCACAGGTATCACTAAACGCGGCGCAAGCCCCACCCCTTTCACCCAGTGACGTCATCACGCTGCGAGGTACCGCCGGGAATACGCACGCCCCTCCACTTTCACCCCGTGACGTCATCACGCACGGCGCGGCAGCGCGCTCTCTGATTGGCCGCGGTTCGCGCAGCAGCGGCGGCAGCAGGGCCAAGATGGCGGCGGAGCGCGCGGAGGCGGCGGCGGGAGCAGGAGCGGCCGCGGGGGGACCCGGGGAGGCGCTGAGGACCCGCGCGGGCCGGAGCGCTCCCCGTACGCGGCCTGGGCGCACCCCGAGCTGCAGGCCACGCTGGCCGGGATCGGAGCGCCCGCGCAGGAGTGCAGGGGAGCGGGGGGAAAACGTGAGGGGGGCAGGAAACTGCGGGGGCTCGAGGTCGCATGAGGGGATTGGGAGGAAATTTGGGGAATTTCGGGGGTTACCTGAGGGGATTGGGGGGGAGATCTGAGGGGATGGAGGAGAAATTTAAGGGGGATTCGGGGTCACCTGAGGGGATTTTGGTGGAAATTGGCGGGTTCGGGGTCGCATGAGGGGATTTGGGGGAGATGTGAGGGGATGGAGGAGAAATTTGGTGATTTTGGAGTCGCATGAGGGGATTGGGGAGATCTGAAGGGACCTTGAGGGAAATTTGGGCATTTCGAGCACCTGAGGGGATTTGGGGGAGATGTGAGGGGTGGGCGGGAAAATTTGGGGGATTCAGGGGTCACCTGAGGGGATTGGGGGAAATTTGGGGGATTTCGGGGTTACCTGAGGGGATTGGGGGGAGATCTGAGGGGATGGAGGAGAAATGTGGGGGATTCGGGGTCATCTGGGGGGATTTGGGGGATTTTGGTGGAAATTTGGCGGGTTCGGGATCACCTGAGGGGATTTTGAGGGAAATTTGGGCGTTTCGGTCACCTGAGGGGATTTGGGGGTGATGTGAGGGGATGGAGGAGAAATTTGGGGTTTTGGAGTCCCATGAGGGGATTGGGGGAGATCTGAAGGGACTTTGAGGGGAAATTTGGGTATTTCGAGCACCTGAGGGGATTTAGGGGAGATGTGAGGGGGTGGGCGGGAAAATTTGGGGGATTCGGGGTCGCATGAGGGGGATTGGGGGGAAATTTGGGGGGGATTTCGGGGTTACCTGAGGGGATTGGGGGAGATCTGAGGGGATGGAGGAGAAATTTGGGGGATTCGGGGGTCATCTGGGGGGGATTTGGGGAGAAATTTGGGGGATTTTGGTGGAAATTTGGCGGGTTCGGGGGTCGCATGAGGGGATTTGGGGGAGATGTGAGGGGATGGAGGAGAAATTTGGGGGATTCGGAGTCATCTGGGGGGATTTAGGGAGAAATTTGGGGGATTATGGTGGAAATTTGGGGATTCGGGGGTCACCTGAGAGGATTTTGGGGGTAAGTTTGGGGTTTTGGTCACCTGAGGGGATTTTGGGAGATCTGGGGATGGAGGAGAAATTTGGGGGTTTTGGGGGGGTCACTTCAGAGGAGACCTGAAGGATTTTGGGGAGAAATTTGGGGGTTTTGGAGTCCCATGAGGAGTTTTGGGGAGATCTGAAGGGAAGGGGAAAATTTGGGGAAATTTGGAGACACCTGAGGAGATTTGGAGGAGATCTGAGGGGATTTGGGGAGAAATTTGGGGGATTCGGGGTCACCTGAGGGGATTTTGGGGAGAAATTTGGGGTTTTGGTCACCTGAGGGGATTTTGGGGAGATCTGAGGGGATTTTGGGAGGTTTGGGGACACCTGAGGGGATTTTGGGGAGAAATTTTGGGGTCTGGGGGGCTCCTGAAGGGATTTTGGGGGTCCCTGGGGGGATTTGGGGAGAAATTTTGGGGTCTGGGGGCTCCCTAAGGGATTTTAAGGGGTCCCTGGGGGGATTTGGGTGATTTTTGGGGTTCCCTGGGGGAGTTTTGGGGGATCTTTGGCATCACCTGGGGTTATTTTGGGGGTCCCGGGGGGGATTCTTGGGGTCCCAGAAGGTTTGGGGGTCCTGGGGAGGAATTTGGGGCAGAATTTGGGGGTCCCTAGCGCCCCCCGCCCCCAGGGACCCGGGAGGAGCTGGTGGAGCGGCTCCAGGCCT
This sequence comes from Luscinia luscinia, assembly GCA_034336685.1. Lineage (NCBI taxonomy): Eukaryota > Metazoa > Chordata > Aves > Passeriformes > Muscicapidae > Luscinia > Luscinia luscinia. Next base: position 13,015 of record JAKWBO010000049.1, read on the forward strand.
ACACCCTGCAGGTGAGACCCCAAATCCTGGCACCCCAAAAACCTCCCCAGCCCTGGGGCACGCTTTTGGGGGGCTGACCTGGTTTTGGGGGATTTAATGTGATTTTTGGGTGATTTAATGTCATTTTTTTTGGGGATTTAAGGTGATTTTTGGGTGATTTAATGTGATTTTTTTTGGGATTTAATGTGCATTTTTTGGGAGTTAATGTGATTTTGGGTGATTTAATGTGATTTTTTGGGATTTAATGTGATTTTTTGAGAATTTAATGTGATTTTTTGGGATTTAATGTGATTTTTTTTGGGATTAAATGTGATTTTTGGGGGATTTAATGTGATTTTAGGGGGTGTAATGTGATTTTTGGGTGATTTAATGTGATTTTTGGGTGATTTAATGTGATTTTTTGGGGGTTTAATGTGATTTTTGGGTGATTTAATGTGATTTTTGGGTGATTTAATGTGATTTTTTTGGGATTTAATGTGCGTTTTTTGGGAGTTAATGTGATTTTTGGGGATTTAATGTGATTTTTTTTGGGATTTAATGTGATTTTTCTGGGGCTTAATGTGATTTTTTGGGGATTAAATGTGATTTTTGGTGATTTAATGTGATTTTTGAGGGGGTTTCATGTGATTTTTTGGGTGATTTAATGTGATTTTTGGGGGATTTAATGTGATTTTTTGAGTGATTTAATGTGATTTTTGGGTGATTTAATGTGATTTTTGGGTGATTTAATGTGATTTTTTGGGTGATTTAATGTGATTTTTGGGTGATTTAATGTGATTTTTTTGGGATTTAATGTGATTTTTTGGGTGATTTAATGTGATTTTTGAGGGGGTTTCATGTGATTTTTGAGGGGGTTTAATGTGATTTTTGGGTGATTTAATGTGATTTTTTGGGTGATTTAATGTGATTTTTTGGGAGTTAATGTGATTTTTTTGGGGGGATTTAATGTGATTTTTTGGGGGATTTAATGTGATTTTTTTGGGATTTAATGTGATTTTTGGGTGATTTAATGTGATTTTAGGGGGGCTTAATGTGATTTTTGAGGGGGTTTAATGTGATTTTTTGGGGGATTTAATGTGATTTTTTAGAGGATTTAATGTGATTTTTGGGTGATTTAATGTGATTTTTGGGTGATTTAATGTGATTTTTGGGTGATTTAATGTGATTTTTGGGGGGCTTAATGTGATTTTTTTTGGGAGTTAATGTGATATTTTTTTTGGGAGTTAATGTGATTTTTTTGGGAGTTAATGTGATTTTTTTGGGAGTTAATGTGATTTTTTGGGGGGCGAATTAATGTGATTTTTGGTGAGTTAATGTGATTTTTTGGGAGTTAATGTGATTTTTTTTGGCAGTTAATGTGATTTTTTGGGGGAGTTAATTTGGTTTTTTTTGGAGTTAATGTGAATTTTTTTTTGGCAGTTAATGTGATTTTTTGTTGGGAGTTAATGTTATTTTTGAGGGGCTTAATGTGATTTTTGGGGATTTAATGTGATTTTTGAGGGGATTAATGTGATTCTTGGTTGATTTAATGTAATTTTTAGGAGGTTTAATGTGATTTTTGGGGGGACTAATACGATTTTTTGGGAAGTTTAATGTGATTTTGAGGTGATTTAATGTGATTTTGTGGGGATTACTGTGATTTTAGGGGCTTTAATGTAATTTGGGGAGATTAATGTGATGTTTGGGGCTTTAATGTGATTTTTGGGGATTAATGTGATTTTTGAGGGGGATTTATGTGATTTTTGGGTGATTTAATGTGGTTTTTAGGGGGTTAAATGTGATTTTTAGGGGGTTTAATGTGTTTTTTTTGGGAGTTAATGTGATTCTTGAGGGTTTAATGTGATTTTTGAGGGGGATAATGTGATTTTGGGGATTAATGTGATTTTGGGAGCTTAATGTAAATTTTGGGGGTTTAATGTCATTTTTAGGGGGTTAATGTGATTTTTGAGGGGGTTTAATCTGATTTTGAGGATTTAATGTGATTTTTTGGGGATTTAATGTGATTTTCGGGGCTTAATGTGTTTTTTGGGGGTTTAATGTGATTTTTGGGGGATTCATATGTTTTTGGGGGCTTAATGTGAGTTTTGGGTGATTTAATGGGATTTTTAGGAGGTTTAATGTGATTTTTAGGGAATTAATGTGATTTTTTAGGGGGTCTAATGTGATTTTTGGGGTGTTAATGTGTTTTTTTGGGAGGGCTGAGGTGATTTTTAGGGGAATTTAATGTGATTTTTAGGGGGTTAATGTGATTTTTGGGTGATTTAATGTGATTTTAGGAGGTTTAATGTGATTTTTTTGATGGGTTTAATGTGATTTTTGGGTGATTTAATGTGATTTTTGGGGATTAATATGATTCTTGAGAGAGTTTAATGTAATTTGGGTGGATTAATTGATTTTTGAGGGGTATTTAATGTGATTTTGGGGGCTAATGTGATTTTTCGGGGGTATAATTTGATTTTTAGATTATTTAATGCGATTTTGGGGAGTTTAATGTGAACTTTAGGGGATTAATGTGATTTTTTGGGGAGAGTAATGTATTTTTTAGAGTTTAAGGTGATTTTGGGGGGTTTTATTCAATTTTTTTGGGGGTGGGGGTCTCACGGAGACCCCCTAAATTCTGCCCTCCCCCCAGACCGGGATCGTGCTGAGCCGCCCTGCGGAGAAGGGATAAGGCCCCGCCCCCCAGGTGAGATTTTGGGGGTTTTGGGGTGGGGAGGGGCTCTGGTTTGGGGGACACCCCAGAACCCCTAAATTTGAGGGGTGGGGGGTCCAGGGGTCCTTTTGGGGGAGTCAAAACCCCTCAGAGCTCCAAATTTTGGGGTGGGGGGTTAAAACCCCTCAGAGCCTAAATTTGGGATGTTCCATTTTGGGGTGGGGGTTAAAACCCTCAGATCCCTAAATTTGGGATGTTCCATTTTGGGGTGGGGGTTAAAACCCTCAGAGCCCCTAAATTTGGGATGTTCTATTTTGGGGTGGGGGTTAAAACCCCTCAGAGCCCCTAAATTTGGGATGTTCCATTTTGGGGTGGGGGTTTGAAACCCCTCAGAGCCCCCAAATTTGGGATGTTCCATTTTGGGGTGGGGGTTAAAACCCCTCAGAGCCCCCTAAATTTGGGATGTTCCATTTTGGGGTGGGGGGTTAAAACCCTCAGAGCCCCAAATTTGGGATGTTCCATTTTGGGGTGGGGGTTTGAAACCCCTCAGAGCCCCCAAATTTGGGATGTTCCATTTTGGGGTGGGGGGTTAAAACCCTCAGAGCCCCCAAATTTGGGATGTTCCATTTTGGGGTGGGAGGGGTTAAAACCCACTGGAATCTCCAAATTTTGAATGATTGGGGTGTTAAATTTTGGGGTGTTTGGAATGTTCCATTTTGGGGTGGGAGGGTTTGATTTACAACTCACCAGAACCCCCAGATTTTGGGGTGGTTGGGCTGTTCCATTTCGGGCTGGGGGTTTAAACCCCCAAATTTGGGGTATTTGGGATGTTCCATTTTGGGGTGGGGGTTTAAACCCACCAGCACCCCTAAATTTGGGGTGTTTGGGCTGTTCCATTTTGGGGTGGGGGTTTAAACCCACCAGAACCCCCAAATTTGAGGTGTTTGGGCTGTTCCATTTCGGGGTGGGGGTTTAAACCCACCAGAACCCCCAAATTTGGGGTGTTTGGGCTGTTCCATTTCGGGCTGGGGGTGTCCCAGCTGCCACCCCCGACCCCAACCCCCCTTTTTTCCCCCCCTTTCCCAGCTGCCCCCAGCGCTGCCCCTGCAGCACCCCTGGTGCCGCCCCCTCCCCCGCCGGGCCTGGGGCTGGGCTTCGGCTTGGGGGGCCCGTGGGGGTCCCGGTGCCGCCCCGCCCCCCCGCGGGCATGTCCGAGGAGGAGCGGCTGACGCTGGCCCAGCAGCAGGCGGCGCTGCTGCTGCAGGAGGAGCGCGCCCAGGTCCGGGGGGGAAATTTGGGGAGGGGGCGCGTTTTGGGGGGTGGGGGGGTGCAGGGTGGGGGTTTGGGGGGTTAAAGAGGATTTTGGGGTGTTTAAAAGCGTTTTTGGGGAGTTGCAGGCGTCGCTGCTGCTGCAGGAGGAGCGGGCTCAGGTCCGGGGGGCAGAATTTGGGGAGGGGCGCGTTTTGGGGGTGGGCGGCACAGGGTGGGGGGTTTGGGGGGTTAAAGGGGATTTTGGGGGGTTTAAAGGGGTTTTTGGGGTGTTGGAGGCTGGCGCTGCTGCTGCAGGAGGAGCGGGCTCAGGTCCGGGGGAAATTTGGGAGGGGGCGCATCTTGGGGGTGGGGGGCACAGGGTGGGGGGTTTGGGGGGTCTAAAGGGGATTTTAGGGAGTTTTGGGGGGGTTTAAAGGGCTTTTGGGGGGTTTTCAAGAGGTTTTGGGGAGTTTAAAGTGTCCCTGCTGCTGCAGGAGGAGCGGGCTCAGGTCCAGGGGGGGGAATTTGGGGAGGGGCGCGTTTTGGGGGGTGGGGGCACAGGGTGGGGGTTTGGGGGGGTCTAAAGGGGATTTTAGGGAATTTTGGGGGGTTTAAAGGGGCTTTGGGGTCATTTTTGGGGTTTTGGGGGTTTAAAGTGTCCCTGCTGCTGCAGGAGGAGCAGGCTCAGTTTGGGGAGGGCACAATTTGGGGAGGGGGCGCGTTTTGGGGGGGTGGGGGGTGCAGGAGGGAAATTTGGGGGGTTTAAAGGAGTCCAGGAAAGCATTGAAGAGCGTTGGGGGCACAGGGGGTGTGGGGTGATTTTATTTTTTAATGGGATTTGGATTTTTGGGTTTTTTGAGGGGTGGGTGACACCTTGGGAGCACCCTTGGGTGCTGAAGGCGGTGCAGGAGGGAAATTGGGGAGATTTTGGGGGGGTTTAAAGGGGTTCAGGAATGCATTGAAGAGCGTTGGGGGGCACAGGGGTGTGAAGTGATTTTTTTTATGGGATTTGGATTTTTGGGTTTTTGGGAGGGTGGGTGACACCTTGGGGAGCACCCTTGGGTGCTAGGCGGTGCAGGAGGGAAATTGGGGAGATTTTGGGGGGATTTGGGGGCACTGGGAGGGGGCACAGGGGTGTAGGATTTTATTTTTTTTATGGGATTTGGATTTTTGGGTTTTTTGGGGGTGGGTGACACCTTGGGGGGCACCCTTGGGTGCTGGGGGGTCCTGACTGTGCCCCCTCCCCCCCCAGGGCCAGCACCCATTTGGGGACAAGGCCAAGGAGCAGGAGCTGCTGGAGCAGCAGAAACGGGTGAGGGGGGTTTATTTACTTCTTTTTTTATATTTCTCACTTTTAGTAATTAATTTTAATAATTTTGGTTTTGTTTTAGTTTAATAATTTATTTTATTTAAATTTTTATTTAGTAATTTACTAGTTTTATTTTCGTTTTAGTAATTTTATTTTCATTTTAGTAACTTTATTTTCATTTTAATAATTTTATTTTCATTTTAATAATCTTATTTTCATTTTAGTAATTTTATTTTCACTTTAGTAATTTTGGTAGTTAATTTTATATTTGCTAATTATTTTAGTAATTTTATTTACTTACTAACTAATATTTTGCTTTTGATTCTGAGCCAAATTTTATTTCGTTTTTTATTTTTAATGCTGTGAAAAAGTTTTATTTTTAACACTACAAAAATTGGTTTTGGAGATTTTTAGGACAAAAAAATTAATGAGTTAAGGACATTTAGTTTTTGAGATTTTTAAAAGGTTTAAGAGAGGAATTTTGTTTAGGTATTTTGTTTTTTAATGTGATTTAGAATGAACTGTGAAAAATTTAGACAGAATTTTTTTTATTAGATTATATTTTGTTGTTAATTTTGGTAAAATATTAGGTGCTTTAATATTGGGTAACATTTAATTGATAAGTTAATTTTGGTAAAATATTTGGTATTTTAATACTAGATGGTATTTTATTGATAAATTAATTTGGGTAAATAGGAGATTTTTTTAGGGCTGGATGGTATTTTGTTGATTTCTGAATTTTAGTAAAATACTAGTTTATTTATAAGTTGATTAAGTAGTTTGAAGATGTATTTTTTAAAATTTAAATAACCAAATGTTAATTAGGTGTGATTAATTGGTGAAAGCAAATTAGCTAATTTTGGTAGAATAATAGTTTATTGATAATTGATTAAATAGTTTGAGGATTTTTTTTTTAAACTTTAATTAAGTAAATGCTGATTAAGTGTGATTAATTGAGGAATGCTAATTAATTACGATTAATCAATGAAGGCCAGTTAGCTAATTTTGGTAGAATATTGGTTTATTGATAAATTGATTAAAAAGCTTGAGAATTTTTTTTTTTTCAACTCTAAATAAGTAAATTCTAAGTAAGTGTAATTAATTGATTAAGGAGTGCTAATTAAGCGTGGCTAATTGCCGGTTAATTGCCCAGGCCGCGGTGCTATTGATAAATTGATTCGTTTTAATTATTTTTTTTAAATTTCAATGTTGATTAACTGTAATTAATTGATTGAGTGCTAATTACCCTGGCTGATTGCTGGTTAATTGCCCAGGCCGCGGTGCTATTGATAAACTGATTAGTTTGAGTTACTATTTTTAATTTAAGTGCTAGTTAAGTGTAATTAGTCTATTAATGAGCGCTAATTACCCTGGCTGATTGCCGGTGAATTGCCCAGGCCGCGGTGCTATTGATAAATTGATTAGTATGAGGTTTTTTTCATTTCAATGTTAATTAAGTGTAATTCGTCTATTAATGAGCGCTAATTAAGCGTTGCTAATTGCCGGTTAATTGCCCAGGCCGCGGTGCTATTGATAAATTGATTAGTTTGAGTTACTATTTTTAATTTAAGTGCTAGTTAAGTGTAATTAGTCCATTAATGAGCGCTAATTAAGCGTTGCTAATTGCGGTTAATTGCCAGGCCGCGGTGCTGCTGGAGCAGGAGCGGCAGCAGGAAATGGCCAAGCTGGCCCCGCCCCCCCCCCGCGCCCCTCCCGAGGCCGCCCGGACCCCTGACCCCCCGAGGTAACGCGGGAGGGGCGGGGGCACCCCCGGGTGGCTTTTGTCACCTCGGTGTCACCCAGTGTCCCCTCGGTGTCCCCTCAGTGTCCCCTCAGTGTCCCCTCATGTCCCCCTCACCCAGTGTCTCCTCAATGTCACCCAGTGTCCCCCAGTGTCCCCTCAGTGTCACCCAGTGTCCCCTCAGTGTCACCTAGCATCACCCAGTGTCCCTCAATGTCACCCAGTGTCCCCTCAGTGTCCCCTGTATGTCCTTGGTGTCCCCCGGTGTCCCCCAGTGTCACCCAGTGTCCCCTCAATGCCCCTCAGTCTCCCCTCATGTCCCCCGTGTGTCCCCTCAGTGTCCCCTCAGTGTCACCCAGTGTCACCCAATGTCCCCCATTGTCCCCCATTGTCCCCCAGTGTCCCCTCAGTGTCCCCTGTGTGTCCCCCAGTGTCCCCTCATGTCCCCAGTGTCACCTAGCGTCCCCTCAGTGTCCCTCAGTGTCCCCCAGTATCACCCAGTGTCCCCCAGTGTCCCCCAGTGTCCCCCAGTGTCACCCATTGTCCCCTCATGTCCCCGTGTGTCCCCAGGCAGCCCCATGGGAGCCCCCTGGCCATGGGAGCCCCCGGCCCGCGGAGCCCCCCGCCCCGGGGACGACAGCAGAGAGGTGAGGGGGGCTGGGGGGCTGGGAGAAACTCCGTGGGGCTGGGGGCTCTGTTGGGGGATTTCTCTTGGGCCGGGGTCTCTGTGGGGCTGGGGGCTCTGGGAGGGGCTCCGTGGGGCTGGGGGCTCTGGGAAGAGGGGGCTCCCGTGGGGCTGGGGGCTCCAGTGGGGGATTTCTCTTGGGCCGGGGTCTCTGTGGGGCTGGGGGCTCTGGGGAGGGGCTCTAGGGGTGAGGGGCTCTGTGATCCTTTTGGGGGCAGTTCCTGGGGGTCTCTCTGATTTCTGGGGATGTTTTGGGGGGGTGTCTTTGATTTGGGGATGTTTTGGGGTCTCTCTGATTTTGGGGGTGTCTCTCTGATTTCTGGGGAGGTTTTGGGGGTGTCTCTCTGATTTGGGGATGTTTGGGGGTCTCTGGGGGTCTCTCTGATTTTGGGGATGTTTTGGGGGTCTCTCTGATTTTGGGGGTCTCTGATTTGGGGATGTTTTAGGGGTCTCTCTCTGATTTGGGGATGTTTGGGGGTCTCTGTTTGGGGGATCTCTCTGATTTGGGGATGTTTTGGGGGTCTCTGATTTGGGGATATTTGGGGGTCTCTGATTTCGGGGGTCTCTCTGATTTGGGGTCTCTGATTTGGGGATGTTTGGGGGTTTCTGATTTTGGGGGTCTCTGTGATTTTGGGGGATGTTTGGGGGTCTCTGATTTGGGGGTCTCTGATTTGAGGATGTTTTGGGGGTCTCTGATTTGGGAATGTTCTGGGGGGTCTCTGATTAGGGGATGTTTTGGGGGTCTCTGATTTTGGGGGTCTCTGATTAGGGGATGTTCTGGGGGTCTCTGATTTGGGGATGTTCTGGGGGTCTCTGATTTGGGGGTCTCTGATTTGGGGATGTTTGGGGGTCTCTGATTTGGGGATGTTTGGGGGTCTCTGATTTGGGGGTCTCTGGTTTGGGGATGTTTGGGGGTCTCTGATTTGGGGGATGTTCTGGGGGTCTCTCTGATTTTGGGGATGTTTGGGGGTCTCTGATTTGGGGATGTTTGGGGTCTCTGATTTGGGGGTCTCTGATTTGGGGATGTTTGGGGGTCTCTGATTTGGGGATGTTTGGGGGTCTCTGATTTGGGGGTCTCTGGTTTGGGGATGTTTGGGGTCTCTGATTTTGGGGTCTCTGATTTTGGGATGTTTGGGGGTCTCTGATTTGGGGGTCTCTGATTTGGGGATGTTTGGGGGTCTCTGGTTTGGGGATGTTCTGGGGGTCTCCGATTTGGGGGTCTCTCTGACTGGGGTCTCCCGCGCAGGCCGAGGACCCCGCTGGGCCCCAAGATCCCGCAGGCGCTGGAGAAGATCCTGCAGCTCAAGGAGAGCCGGCAGGAGGAGCTGACGGCGCCGGGGGTCTCGGGTGGGTCACCCCCTGTGTCACCCGTGGGGTCACTGTCACCCCCACAGGGTCACTGTCACCCCCTGTGTCACCTGCGGGGTCATTGTCACCTCCAGTGTCACCTGTGGGGTCATTGTCACCTCTCTGTCACTGACGGGGTCATTGTCACCCCACAGTGTCACTGTCACCTCCTGTGACACTGAACAGGGTCACTGTCACCCCCACAGTGTCATTGTCACCTCCCTGTGTCACCTGCGGGGTCGTTGTCACCCCTGTGTCACCCTGCGGGGTCACTGTCACCTCCCTGTGTCACTGACAGGGTCACTGTCACCTCCAGTGTCACCTGCGGGGTCACTGTCACCCCTGTGTCACCTGCGGGGTCACTGTCACCTCCCTGTGTCACTGACGGGGTCACTGTCACCTACAGTGTCACCTGCAGGGTCACTGTCACCCCCAGTGTCACCCTCGGGGTCACTGTCGCCTTCTGTGACACTGACAGGGTCACTGCCCTGTGTCACCCGCGGGGGTCACTGTCGTTTCCACAGTGTCATTGTCACCCCCAGTGTCACCTGCGGGGTCACTGTCACCCCCACAGTGTCACTGTCACCTCCCTGGGACACTGATAGTGTCACTGTAACCCCCTGTGCCACCTGCAGGGTTACTGTCACCTGGGACACTGACGGGGTCACTGTCACCCTCAGAGTCAGTGTCACCCCTGTCACTCACAGGGTCATTGTCACTGTCAGTGTCACCTGTGGGGTCATTGTCACCTCCCTGTGTCACCCGCGGAGTCACTGCCACCCCCCTGTGACACTGGCAGTATTACTATCACCCTCAGTGTCACCCACAGTGTTATTGTCACCTCCCTGTGCCACCTGTGGGGTCATTGTCACCCTCAACGTCACTCATGGTTTCATTGTGTCACCCCCACAGTGTCACTGTCACACCCCTGTGTCACCTGTGGGGTCATTGTCACCCCCCAGTGCCACTCACAGTGTCATTGTCACTCCCCCGGTGTCCCCCCAGTTCCCCCTGAGTGCCCCCCACCCTCCCAAACTTTTCCTTAAAATCCCCCTAAAAAAATGGGATTTGTCCCCTGGGGGTGACACCCAGGGGTCAGAGGTGACACCCAGGGGTGGGGAGGTGACACCCAGGGGTCAGAGGTGACACCCAGGGGTGGGGAGGTGACAGTGTGACCCCCCCGTGTCCCCCCAGCTGAGGACGAGATGGAGACGGAGCTGCGAGCGTCGGCCTCGGCCTCGGAGGCGGAGGAGGAGACGGGGACGTCCAAAAAGGAGGTGACAGAGGGGACAGGGAGGTGACAGAGGGGTGACAGGGTGGGGACAGGGAGGGGACAGTCACCCCCTGCCCAAAACTGGCCCAGAATTTTTTTTTTTTTTGGGGGGTGTCTGGGATGGGTTTATTTGGGGAGGGGGGTTCGGGTCACTCAGGTGTCACCTGTGTCACTGTGCTGTGTCACCCTTGTCCCCTCTCCTGGTGCCCCTGGAGGGGTTTGGGCCACTTTGGGGTCACCCCAATGTCCCCTCATTGTCCCTCTTGGTGCCACCTCAATGTCCCCTCATTGTTCCTCTTGGTGTCACCTCATTGTCCCTCTTGGTGCCACCCCAATGTCCCCTCATTATCTCTCTTGGTGTCACTTCATTGTCCCTCTTGGTGCCATCACAATGTCCTCTCATTGTCCCTCTTGGTGTCACCCCAATGCCCCCTCATTGTCCCTCTTAGAGCCACCTCAGTGTCCCCTCATTGTCCCTCTTGGTGTCACTTCATTGTCCCTCTTGGTGCCATCACAATGTCCTCTCATTGTCCCTCTTGGTGTCCCCTCATTGTCCCTCTTGGTGCCACCCCAGTGTCCTCTCATTGTCCCTCTTGGTGTCATCATAATTTCCCTCATTGTCCCTCTTAGTGTCACCCCAATGCCCCTCATTGTCCCTCTTAGAGCCACCTCAATGTCCCCTCATTATCCCTCTTGCTGTCACTTCATTGTCCCTCTTGGTGCCATCACAATGTCCTCTCATTGTCCCTCTTGGTGTCACCTCAATGTCCCCTCACTGTCCCTCTTGGTGTCACCCCAATGTCCCCTCATTGCCCCTCTTGGTGCCACCTCAATGTCCCCTCATTGTCCCTCTTGGTGTCACCCCAGTGTCCCCTCATTGCCCCTCTTGGGGTCACCCCAATGTCCCCTCATTGTCCCTCTCGGTGCCATCACAATGTCCTCTCATTGTCCCTCTTAGTGTCACCCCAATGTCCCCTCATTGTCCCTCTCGGTGCCATCACAATGTCCCCTCATTGTCCCCTCACTGTCCATTCATGTCCCCTCCCTGTCCCCCCATTGTCCCCTCCCTGTCCCCTCACTGTCCCCTCTGTCCCCCCCAGCGGAACCGGAAGCGCCGGAACCGCAAGAAGAAGAAGCGGGGGCGGGGCGGGGCCAGGGAGGGGCCGGCGGCCCCGCCCCCCGCGCGCGCCGAGCCCGAAGGGGGCGGGGCCGCGCCCGAGGTGGAGATCGAGTACGTGACGGAGGAGCCCGAGATCTACGACCCCAACTTCGTGTTCTTCAAGAGGATCTTCGAGGCCTTCAAGGTGACATTCGGGGGGGGGGACAGCGCCTTTGGGTGCTGGGGGTCACTGCTGGGTCACTCACGGGTCACCTTTGGGTGCCAAGGGTCACTGCTGGGTCACCTTTGGGTGCCAAGGGTCACTGCTGGGTCACCTTTGGGTGCTGGGGGTCACTGCTGGGTCACTCACGGGTCACCTTTGGATGCTGGGGGTCACTGCTGGGTCACTCACAGGTCACCTTTGGGTGCCAAGGGTCACTCATGGGTCATCTTTGGGTGCTGAGGGTCACCCACGGGTCATCTTTGGGTGCCAAGGGTCACTCATGGGTCACCTTTGGGTGCTGGGGGTCACTGCTGGGTCACCCACGGGTCATCTTTGGGTGCCAAGGGTCACTGCTGGGTCACCTTTGGGTGCTGGGGGTCACTCATGGGTCACTGCTGGGTCACCTTTGGGTGCTGGGGGTCACTCATGGGTCACCTTTGGGTGCTGGGGGTCACCCACGGGTCATCTTTGGGTGCCAAGGGTCACTCACAGGTCATCTTTGGGTGCCAAGGGTCACTGCTGGGTCACTCACGGGGTCATCTTTGGGTGCCAAGGGTCACTCATGGGTCACCTTTGGGTGCCAAGGGTCACTGCTGGGTCACTCAAGGGTCACCTTTGGGTGCTGGGGGTCACTGCTGGGTCACTCACGGGTCATCTTTGGGTGCTGGGGGTCACTCATGGGTCACCTTTGGGTGCTGGGGGTCACTGCTGGGTCACTCACCGGTCACCTTTGGGTGCTGGGGGTCACTGCTGGGTCATCTTTGGGTGCTGGGGGTCACTCATGGGTCACCTTTGGGTGCTGGGGGTCACTCATGGGTCACTGCTGGGTCACTCATGGGTGCCAGGGGTCATTCATGAGTCACCTTGGGGTGCAAGGGTCACTCATGGGTCACTCATGGGGTCAGCTTTGGGTGCCGGAGGTCACTCATGGTTCACTGCTGAGTCACCTTTGGGTGTCAGGGGTCACTCACGGGTCACTCCTGTGTGCTGAGGTCACCCCTGGGTGCCGCTGACCCATGTCCTGTGTCCCCTGTTCGCCTGTCCCCTGTCCCTGTCCCCATCCCTGTGTCCCTGTCCCTGTCCCCTGTCCTTCTCCCTCTCTCTGTCCCTGTCCCCTGTCCCCTGTCCCTGTCCCTCTCTCTGTCCCTGTCCCCATCCCTGTGTCCTCTGTCCCTGTTCCTGTCCCTGTCCCCCATCCCTGTGTCCCTGTCCCTGTTCCCTGTCCCTGTCCCTATCCCTGTGTCCCTGTCCCCTGTCCTTGTCCTCTCTCTGTCCCTGTCCCCATCCCTGTGTCCCTGTCCCTGTCCCTGTCCCTGTTCCCTGTCCCTCTCTCTGTCCCTGTCCCCATCCCTGTGTCCCTGTCCCTGTCCCTGTCCCTGTTCCCTGTCCCCCTCTCTGTCCCTGTCCCCATCCCTGTGTCCCTGTCCCTGTCCCCCCAGCTCACGGACGAGGTGAAGAAGGACAAGGAGAAGGAGCCGGAGCGCGCGGAGCGAGCCGAGAGCGCGGGGGCGCCGCGGAAAAAGGGACCCGAGGATGGCACCAGGGGCAGCGAGGGGGACAGCTCTGAGGACGAGCAGGTGGCACTGGGGACATTGAGGGGACATTGGGGACAGGGGGCACCAGGGGCAGCGAGGGGGACAGCTCTGAGGACGAGCAGGTGGCACTGGGGACACTGAGGGGACATGGGGCACCAGGGGGACAGCTCTGAGGACGAGCAGGTGGCACTGGGGACACTGGGGACATTGAGGGGACATTGGGGATATTGAGGGACATGGGGCACCAGGGGCAGCGAGGGGGACAGCTCTGAGGACGAGCAGGCGACACTGGGGACACTGGGGATATTGAGGGGACATTGGGGACACTGGGCACTAGGGGCAGCAAGGGGACAGCTCTGAGGACGAGCAGGTGACACTGGGGGCATTGAGGGGACCCTGGGGACACTGGGGACATTGGTGGGCACTGGGGATATTGGGGACATTTGGAGACAGGGGGACTTGGGGACATTGAGGGGACACTGGGTGCATTGAGGACATTGGGGACGTTGGGCAGTGACAGGAACAGAGTCAAGGACAAGCAGGTGACACTGGGGACACTGGGAACATTGGGGACATGGAGACATTGGTGGGCACTGGGGTTATTTGGGACATTGGGGACATTGGGCAGTGACAGGAACAGCGTCAAGGACAAGCAGGTGACACTGGGGACACTGGGGACATTGGGGACATGGAGACATTGGTGGGCACTGGGGATATTTGGGGACATTGGGGACATTGGGCAGTGACAGGAACAGCTTCAAGGACAAGCAGGTGACACTGGAGACATCGAGGGGACAGTGGGGTGACACTGAGGGTGACAGTGGGTGGCAGCTGGAGTTGGTGCTGAGCTGGGGACAGCAGGGGGTGTTTGGGGACACTGGGGGTGGGGACAGGGACAGGGACAGTGCCACCCCGGGTGTCACTGATGCTGTCCCCACGTGTCCCCAGGAGAAGAAGCAGGAGGTCCCCAAGCTGTCCAAGAAGAAGCTGCGGCGCATGAACAGGTTCACGGTGGCTGAGCTGAAGCAGGTGACACTTGGGGACACTTGGGGACACGGCCCTGTCCCCTCCCTGTGGGTGTGGGTGGCACTCAGGGCTGGGGACAGCACTGAGGGGACACCAGAGCCACCCTGGGCTGGGCAGTGTGCCCTTGTCACCTTCCTGGGGACAGTGGTGCCACCGTGGGGGACCTCAGCCTTGTCCTTGTCCCCCCAGCGCCACCCTGGTGTCCCTCAGGGTCACTTTTTGGTGTCCCCAGCACCTTTCTGGAGCTCTGCCCCCCAATTCTCCTTTGTCACCTGATGTCACTTTGCTGTCCCACAGCTGCTGGCACTCCCAGAGAGATGCATGATGTGACACCCAGAGGTCACTTTGTGTGACCCAGTGCCACCCCCCTGCTGTCCCTTTGCTGTCCCCTTTGTCCCTTTGCTGTCCCCTGATGTCCCTTTGCTGTCCCCAGCTGGTGGCCCGCCCTGACGTGGTGGAGATGCACGATGTGACACCCAGGGATCACTTTGTCACCCCTGGGGCTCTCCCCTCTCTGTCCCCTGATGTCCCTTTGCTGTCCCCAGCTGATGGCCTGCCCAGACATGGTGGAGATGCACAATGTGACACCCAGGGGTCACTCTGTGTGACACCCAGGGGTCACTCTGTGTGACACACAGGGGTCACTCTGTGTGACCCAGTGCCACCCCCTGCTGTCCCTTTGCTGTCCCCTGATGTCCCTTTTGTCCCTTTGCTGTCCCCAGCTGGTGGCCCGCCCTGACGTGGTGGAGATGCACGATGTCACTGCACAGGGGTCACTCTGTGTGACCCAGTGCCACCCTCTCTGCTGTCCCCTGATGTCCCTTTTGTCCCTTTGCTGTCCCCAGCTGGTGGCCCGCCCTGACGTGGTGGAGATGCACGATGTCACTGCACAGGGGTCACTCTGTGTGACCCAGTGCCACCCTCTCTGCTTTCCCCTGATGTCCCTTTGCTGTCCCCAGCTGGTGGCCCGCCCTGACGTGGTGGAGATGCACGATGTCACCGCACAGGGGTCACTCTGTGTGACACCCAGGGGTCACTCTGTGTGACCCAGTGCCACCCCTCTGATGTCCCTTTGCTGTTTCCTGATGTCCCTTTGTCCCTTTGCTGTCCCCAGCTGGTGGCCCGCCCTGACGTGGTGGAGATGCACGATGTCACCGCACAGGGGTCACTCTGTGTGACCCAGTGCCACCCTCTCTGCTGTCCCTGTTGTCCCTTTGCTGTCCCCTGATGTCCCTTTGCTGTCCCTTTGCTGTCCCAGCTGGTGGCCCGCCCTGACGTGGTGGAGATGCACGATGTGACACCCAGAGGTCACTCTGTGTGACACCCCAGGGGTCACTCTGTGTGACCCAGTGCCACCCCCTGCTGTCCCTTTGCTGTCCCCTGATGTCCCTTTGCTGTCCCCAGCTGGTGGCCCGCCCTGACGTGGTGGAGATGCACGATGTCACCGCACAGGGGTCACTCTGTGTGACCCAGTGCCACCCTCTCTGCTGTCCCCTGATGTCCCTTTGCTGTCCCCAGCTGGTGGCCCGCCCTGACGTGGTGGAGATGCACGATGTCACTGCACAGGGGTCACTCTGTGTGACACCCAGGGGTCACTCTGTGTGACCCAGTGCCACCCCTCTGATGTCCCTTTGCTGTTTCCTGATGTCCCTGATGTCCCTTTGCTGTCCCCAGCTGGTGGCCCGCCCTGACGTGGTGGAGATGCACGATGTCACTGCACAGGGGTCACTCTGTGTGACCCAGTGCCACCCTCTCTGATGTCCCTTTTGTCCCTTTGCTGTCCCCAGCTGGTGGCCCGCCCTGACGTGGTGGAGATGCACGATGTGACACCCAGGGGTCACTCTGTGTGACCCAGTGCCACCCCCCTGATGTCCCTTGCTGTCCCCTTTGTCCCCCAGCTGGTGGCCCGCCCTGACGTGGTGGAGATGCATGATGTCACTGCACAGGGGTCACTCTGTGTGACCCAGTGCCACCCTCTCTGCTGTCCCCTGATGTCCCTGATGTCCCTTTGCTGTCCCCAGCTGGTGGCCCGCCCTGACGTGGTGGAGATGCACGATGTCACCGCACAGGACCCCAAGCTGCTCGTGCACCTCAAGGCCACGCGGAACTCGGTGCCGGTGCCGCGGCACTGGTGCTTCAAGAGGAAATACCTGCAGGGCAAGAGGGGCATCGAGAAACCTCCCTTCGAGCTGCCCGAGTTCATCAAGCGCACGGGCATCCAGGAGATGAGGGAGGCCCTGCAGGAGAAGGTGGGAACACATTTGGGACACCTGGGGGACAGCTGGGACACCTTGGGGACAGTGGGGACACTTAGAGGGACAGTTGGGGAGTGCCTGAAGTGCAGCCATGGGGATGGGAAGGGGTTTGGGACTGGATTTGGGGAGGTTCTGGGTGGTCAAAGGGATACAGGAGATGAGGGAGGCTCTGCAGGAGAAGGTGGGGACACCTTGGGGACACAGTGGGGACAGCTGGGACACCTTGGGGACACTTAGAGGGGCAGCCATGGGGATGGAAAGGGATTTGGGGTTGAGTTCGGGGAGGTTTTGGGGTTTCACAGGGATCCAGGAGATGAGGGAGGCCCTGCAGGAGAAGGTGGGGACACCTTGGGGACACCTTGGGGACAGCTGGGACACCTTGGGGACACTTAGAGGGGCAGCTGTGGGGCAGCCATGGGGATGGGAAGGGGTTTGGGGCTGGGTTTGGGGAGATTCTGGGTGGTCACAGGGATCCAGGAGATGAGGGAGGCCCTGCAGGAGAAGGTGGGGACACATTGGGGACAGCTGGGACACCTTGGGGACACTTAGAGGGGCAGCTGTGGGGCAGCCAGGGGATGGGAAGGGGTTTGGGGTTGGGTTTGGGGAGGTTCTGGGTGGTCACAGGGATCCAGGAGATGAGGGAGGCCCTGCAGGAGAAGGTGGGGACACATTTGGGACAGCTGGGGACAGCTGGGACACCTTGGGGAGTGCCTGAGGGGCAGCCATGGGGACAGCAGAGGAGCAGGGAAGGGTTTGGGGCTGGGTTTGGGAGATTCTGGGTGGTCACAGGGATCCAGGAGATGAGGGAGGCCCTGCAGGAGAAGGTGGGGACACCTTGGGGACAGCTTGGGGACAGCTGGGACACCTTGGGGACAGTTAGGACACCTTGGGGACAGTTGTGAGGGCAGCCAGGGGATGGGAAGGGGTTTGGGGCTGGGTTTGGGGAGGTTCTGGGTGGTCACAGGCATCCAGGAGATGAGGAGAGCCCTGCAGGAGAAGGTGGGGACACCTGGGGACAGTTTGGGGACATTTGGGGACAGGTGTGAGGGCAGCCAGGGGGTGGGAGAGGGGCAGGGAAGGATTTGGGAGGTTCTGGGGGCCCACAGGGATCCAGGAGATGTGTGAGGCTGGATTTTGGAGGTCTGGGGACATCATGGTTGAACTCTGGGGAAATCCTGGTTGAATTTTGGGGACTCTGGGGACATCCTTGTGGAATTCTGGGGACATCCTGGTTGGATTTTTGGAACTCTGGGGACATCCTGGTTGGATTTTGGGGACTTTGGGGACATCCTGATTGGATTTTGGAGCTCTGGGGACATCCTGGTTGGATTTTTGGAGGTTTGGGGACATCCTAGTTGGATTTTGGGGACTTTGGGGACCATGTGGTTGGATTTTGGGGACATCCTGGTTGAATTTTGGAAGTTTGGGCATGTCCTGGTTGAATTTTGGAGATCTGGGGACATCCTGGTTGGATTTTGGAGGTTTGGGGACATCCTCGTGGAATTTTGGTGACATCCTGATTGGATTTTGGTGACTTTGGGGACATCCTGGTTGAGTTTTGGAGCTCTGGGGACATCCTGGGTGGATTTTGGAGGTTTGGGGACATCCTCGTGGAATTCTGGTGACATCCTGATTGGATTTGGTGACTTTGGGGACATCCTGGTTGAGTTTTGGAGCTCTGGGGACATCCTGGTTGGATTTTGGGGACTTTGGGGACATCCTGGTTGGATTTTGGAGCTCTGGGGACATTCTGGCTGAATTTGGGGTACTTTGGGGACATCCTGGTTGGATTTGGTGACTTTGGGGACATCCTGATTGGATTTTTGGACCTCTGGGGACATTCTGGCTGAATTTGGGGTACTCTGGGGACATCCTAGTTGGATTTTGGGGATTTTGGTGACATTCTGCTTGGATTTTGGTGACTTTGGGGCCGTCACAGTCGCACCCCTGAGTCTCTCAGTGGCCACCCCCTGTCCCTGTCCCCACCCCTGTCCCTGTCCCCAGGAGGAGCAGAAGACCATGAAGTCCAAGATGAGGGAGAAGGTTCGGCCCAAGATGGGCAAGATCGACATCGACTACCAGAAGCTGCACGACGCCTTCTTCAAGTGGCAGACCAAGCCCAAGCTGACCATCCACGGGGACCTCTACTACGAGGTGGGGACACCTGGGGACATCCTGGGGGGGACATTCTGGGGTTTGGGGCTGTCCTGGTTGAAGATTTGGGGGTTTGAGGACATCTCAGTTGAACATTTTGGAGTTTCGGAGACGTTCTGAGAGGACATTTGGGGCACCTTGGTTGGATTTTTGGGGTTTGGGGACATTCTGAGGGGACATTTTGGGATTTGGAGATGTTCTAGTTGAAGATTTGGGGGTTTGGGGACATTCTGAGGGGACGTTTTAGGGTTTGGGGACATTCTAAGGGTTCATTTGGGGTTTTGGGGGCATCTTGGTTGGATTTTGGGGGGTTGGGGGACATTCTGAGGGGACATTTGAGATTTGGAGATGCCCTGGTTGAAGATTTGGGAGGGAGTTTGGAGACGTTCTGAGAGGACATTTGGGGCACCTTGGTTGGATTTTTGGGGTTTGGGGACATTCTGAGAGGACATTTTGGGGCTTGGAGATGTTCTGGTTGAAGTTTTGGGGGTTTGGGGACATCTTGGTTGGAGATTTTAGGGTTTGGGGATGTTCTGAGGGGACATTTTGGGGTTTGGAGATGTCCTGGTTGGATTTTGAGGGGTTTGGAAATGTTCTGAGAGGACATTTGGGGCACCTTGGTTGGATTTTTGGGGTTTGGGGACATTCTGAGGGGACATTTGGTAGTTTGGTGACATCTTGGTTGGATATTTTGGGGTTTGGGGACATTCTGGGGACATCTTGGTTGAACATTTTAGGGGTTTGGGGACATTCTGAGAGGACATTTTGGGATTTGGGGATATCCTGGTTGAAGATTTGGGGATTTGGGGGCACCTTGGTTGGACATTTTAGTGTTTGGGATATTCTGAGAGGACATTTGGTAGTTTGGTGACATCTTGGTTGGATATTTTTGGGGTTTGGGGACATTCTGAGGGGACATTTGTGGGTTTTGGGGACATCTTGGTCGGACATTTTGGGATTTGGAGACATTCTGAGAGGAAATTTGGGGGATTTGGGTTGTTTTTGGGGGGACATTTTAGCGATTTGGGGACATCCTGAGAGGAAATTTGTGACTTTGGGGACATTTGGAGATTTGAGATGATCCTGGTTGAGCATTTGAAGGTTTGGGGACATCCTGGGGTGGCTCTGGTGGCACTTTGGTGACCCCCTGGTGGGTTTTTGGGGCTGTGACCCCCCTGTGACCCCACTGTCCCCAGGGGAAGGAGTTTGAGACGCGGCTCAAGGAGAAGAAGCCGGGAGATCTGTCGGACGAGCTGCGGATCGCGCTGGGCATGCCCGTGGGGCCGGTAAGGGCTCCCAAATCCATCCCAAAATAATCCCAAATCCATCCCAGATCCATCCCAGATCCATCCCAGATCCATCCCAGATCCCTGGGCATGCCCGTGGGGCTGGTAAGGGCTGCCAAAATAACCCCAAAATAACCCCAAAATAATCCCAAATCCATCCTGAATCCATCCCAGATCCCTGGGCGTGCCCGTGGGGCCGGTAAGGGCTGCCAAAACTGCCCAAAATAACCCCAAAATCCATCCCAGATCCATCCCAGATCCATCCCAGATCCATCCCAGATCCATCCCAGATCCATCCCAAAATCATCCCAGATCCCTGGGCGTGCCCGTGGGGCCGGTAAGGGCTGCCAAAACTGCCCAAATCCATCCCAAAATAACCCAAATCCATCCCAAATCCATCCCAAAATAATCCCAAATCCATCCTGAATCCATCCCAAATCCATCCTGAATCCATCCCAAAATCATCCCAGATCCCTGGGCATGCCCGTGGGGCCGGTAAGGGCTGCCAAAATAACCCCAAAATAACCCCAAATCCATCCCAAATCCATCCCAAATCCATCCCAGATCCATCCCAAATCCATCCCAAATCATCCCAGATCCCTGGGCATGCCCGTGGGGCCGGTAAGGGCTGCCAAAACTGCCCAAAATAACCCCAAAATAACCCCAAATCCATGCCAAAATAATCCCAAATCCATCCCAAATCCATCCTGAATCCATCCCAGATCCCTGGGCGTGCCCGTGGGGCCGGTAAGGGCTCCCAAAACTGCCCAAAATAACCCCAAAATAAACCCAAATCCATCCCAAATCCATCCCAGATCCATCCCAGATCCATCCCAGATCCATCCCAGATCCATCCCAGATCCCTGGGCGTGCCCGTGGGGCCGGTAAGGGTTGCCAAAACTGCCCAAATCCATCCCAAAATAATCCCAAATCCATCCCAGATCCCTGGGTGTGCCCGTGGGGCCGGTAAGGGCTGCCAAAACTGCCCAAAATAACCCCAAAATAACCCCAAAATAATCCCAAATCCATCCTGAATCCATCCTGAATCCATCCCAGATCCATCCCAAAATCATCCCAGATCCCTGGGCGTGCCCGTGGAGCCAGTAAGGGCTGCCAGATCCATCCCAGAATAATCCCAAATCCATCCCAAAATAACCTAAATCCATCCTGAATCCATCCCAGATCCCTGGGCATGCCCGTGGGGCCGGTAAGGGCTGCCAAAACTGCCCAAAATAACCCCAAATCCATCCCAAAATAACCCCCAAAATAATCCCAAATCCATCCCAAAATAACCCCAGATCCATCCCAAATCCCTGGGGTGTGCCCGTGAGGGCATGTGGCTCCCAAATCCATCCCAGAATAATCCCTAAATAACCCCAAATCTGTCCCAAATCCATCCCAGATCCCTGGGTGTGCCCGTGGGGCCGGTATGGGTTCCCAAATCCATCCCAGAATAATCCCAAAATAACCCAAATCCATCCTAAATCCCCGGGAATGCCCAAATTCCACCCCAGATTCCAAATCCGTCCCAAATTCCCACCCTGAGTCCTAAATCCATCCAAAATCCACCCAAATCCATCCCAAATCCCAAATCCATCCCAAATCCATCCCAAATTCCCACCCTGAGTCCTAAATCCATCCAAAATCCCCCAAATCCCAAATCCATCCCAAATCCCAAATCCATCCCAAATCCATCCCAAATCCATCCCAAATCCCCCAAATCCATCCCAAATCCATCCCAAAATCCATCCCAAATCCATCCCAAATCCATCCCAAATCCCAAATCCATCCCAAATCCCCTAAATCCCAAATCCATCCCAAATCCCCCAAATCCCACATCCCCAAATCCCTAAATCCCAAATCCATCCCAAATCCCAAATCCATCCCAAATCCCCCCAAATCCCAAATCCCCAAATCCATCCCAAATCCCCCTAAATCCCAAATCCCCCTAAATTCCAATCCATCCCAAATCCCAAATCCATCCCAAATCCCCCAAATTCCCCAAATCCATCCCAAATCCATCCCAAATCCATCCCAAATCCCCCCAAATCCCAAATCCATCCCAAACCCCCGGGAATGGGGAGGGGTCTCTGTGCCCCCCCCCCAGAATGTTCCATTCCCTGCCCAGATGGGGGGGTCACCCCTTGGACCACCCCAATCTCTGCTGATTTTAGGGGGGGAATTTTGGGGTTCCTGGGGTTGGATTTGGGGTTCTATGTTGGATTGAGGTTCCTGTGTTGGTTTGGGGTTCAAGGGGTTTTTGGGGTGCTGACCCCCATGCCCCCCAGAATGTTCCATTCCCTGCCCAGATGGGGAGGGGGTCACTACTTACTTTGGACCACCCCAATTTCTGCTGATTTTAGGGGAGGGAATTTTGGGGTTCCTGGGGTGGATTTGGGGTTCCTGTGTTGGATTTGGGGTTCAGGGGATTTTTGGGGTGCTGACCCCCGTGCCCCCCAGAATGTTCCATTCCCTGCCCAGATGGGGGATCACCCCTTGGACCACCCCAATCTCTGCTGATTTTAGGGGGGGAATTTTGGGGTTCCTGTGTTGGATTTGGGGTTCAGGGGGATTTTTGGGTGCTGACCCCCAAATGCCCCCCCAGAATGTTCCATTCCCTGCCCAGATGGGGGGGGAGGTCACCACTACTTTGGACCACCCCCAATCTCTGCTGATTTTAGGGGGTGGATTTGGGGTTCCTGGGGTGGATTTGGGGTTCGGGGGTGGTTTTGGGGGTTCAGGGGATTTTGGGGTGCTGACCCCCCGTGCCCCCAGAACGCCCACAAGGTGCCCCCGTGGCTGATCGCCATGCAGCGCTATGGACCCCCTCGTACCCCAACCTCAAAATCCCGGGCTCAACTCCCCATCCCCGAGGTGAGGAGGGATCTGGGGGTGGGATTTTGGAATTTGGGGGGGATTTGGGGTGGGATTTTGGAATTTGGGGAAATTGGGGAAATTGGGGGTAAGATTTTGGAATTTGGGGGGATTTGGGGGAAATTAAGGGGTGGGATTTTGGAATTTGGGGGGATTTGGGAATTTGGGGAAATTTGGGGTTGGATTTTGGAATTTGGGGGATTTGGGGAATTGGGGGTGGGATTTTAGAATTTGGGGGAAATTGGGGTGGCATTTTGGAATTTGGGGGGAATTTAGGGGGATTTGGGAAATTGGGGGAATTGGGGGTGGGATTTTGGAATTTGGGGGTAATTTAGGGGGGATTTGGGAAATTGGGGGAATTGGGGTGGGATTTTGGAATTTGGGGGGAATTGGGGGGTTGGATTTTGGAATTTGGGGGGAATTGGGGGTGGGATTTTGGAATTTGGGGAATTGGGGAAATTGGGGGTGGGATTTTGGAATTTGGAGGATTTGGGAAATTGGGGGTGGGATTTTGGAATTTGGGGGAATTGGGGGTGGGATTTTGGAATTTGGGGGGATTTGGGGGAAATTGGGGGTGGGATTTTGGAATTTGGGGGGAATTTGGGGGAATTTGGGGTGGGATTTTGGAATTTGGCGGGGGAATTTGGGGTGGGATTTTGGAATTTGGGGGGATTGGGGGAAATTGGGGGTGGGATTTTGGAATTTGGGGGGATTTGGGGGAAATTGGGGGTGGGATTTTGGAATTTGGGGGAAATTGGGGAAGTGGAAATTGGGGTGGGATTTTGGAATTTGGGGGGGAATTTGGGGAAATTGGGGGTTGGATTTTGGAATTTGGGGAAATTGGGGGTGGGATTTTGGAATTTGGGTGGGATTGGGGGAAATTGGGATGGGATTTTGGAATTTGGGGGAATTTGGGGAGGTTCTGAGGGATTTTGGGGTCCTGGGTTGGGGGATTTGGGAAATTGGGGGTTTGGGGGGGGATTTGGGGGGTTTGAGGAGATTTTGGGGGATTTGGGTGGGGAGGATTGGGGAGTTTTAGGGGTGGATTTGGGGATGTTTGCGGTGGGATTTTGGGATTTGGGGTCCTGGGTGGGGGATTTGGGGGAGTTTGGGGTGGGAATTTGGGGTGTTTGGGATCCTGAGTGGGGAGTTGGGGAGTTTGGGGTGGATTTTGGGGATGTTTGGGGTGGGATTTTGGGATTTGGGGTCCTGGTTGGGGGATTTGGGGGAGTTTGGGGTGGGAATTTTGGGATTTGGGGTGTTTGGGGTGGAATTTTGGGATTTGGGGGGATTTGGGGTGGGATTTTGGGATTTGGGGGTCCTGGATGGGGGATTTGGGGGGTTTGGGGTCCTGTGGGGGGGATTTCTGTGGGATTTGGGGAGGAATTTTGGGATTGGGGGAATCAGGATTTGGGGGCAATCAGGATAATTTTAGGGTGGGCTCAGGATGATTTTTGGGGTGCTGATGCTGGTTTGGGGTGCTCAGAATAGTTTTGGAGTGCTCATGCTGGTTTTGGGGTGCCCAGGCTGATTTTGGGGTGCTGATGCTGGTTTTGGGGGTGCTCAGGATAATTTGGGGAGTGGTTTCAGGATAATTTTGGGGTGCTGATGCTGGTTTTTGGGGTGCCCCAGGGCTGCTCGTTCGGGTACCACCCGGGGCTGGCTCAGGATAATTTTGGGGTGCTCAGGCTGATTTTGGGGTGCTCAGGATGATTTTGGGGTGCTGATGCTGGTTTTGGGGTGCTCAGGATAATTTGGGAGTGGTTTCAGGATAATTTTGGGGTGCTCAGGCTGATTTTGGGGTGCTGATGCTGGTTTTGGGGTGCCCCAGGGCTGCTCGTTCGGGTACCACGCCGGGGGCTGGGGAAGCCGCCCGTGGACGAGACGGGAAGCCGCTCTCACGGAGACGTGTTCGGCACCAACGCGGCCGAGTTCCAGGTGGGGACCCCAAAATCACCCTGGGACCCCCAGATCATCCCTGAGATCCCCAAATCCCCCAAACTCACCCTGGGACCCCCAAACCCCCAAATCACCCTGGGGCTCTACGGAGACGTGTTCGGCACCAACGCGGCCGAGTTCCAGGTGGGGACCCCCCAAAATCCCCAAAATTACCCTGGGACCCCCAAAATCACCCTGGAAGCCCCCAAAATCACCCTGGGACCCCCAAAACCCCCTGGGACCCCCAAAACCCCCTGGGACCCCCAAATCACCCTGGGACCCCCAAACCCCCCAAATCACCCTAGGGCTCTACGGGGGCGTGTTCGGCACCAACGCGGCCGAGTTCCAGGTGGGGACCCCAAAATCACCCTGGGACCCCCAAAATCACCCTGGAACCCCCAAAACCCCCTGGGACCCCCAAAACCCCCTGGGACCCCCCAAATCACCCTGGGACCCCCAAAATCCCCCAAAATCACCCTGGGGCTCCACGGAGACGTGTTGGGCACCAACGCGGCCGAGTTCCAGGTGGGGCCCTTCCAAACCCCCAAAATCCCCCTGGGACCCCCAAACCCCTCCTAGGATCCCCCAAACCTCCCAAAAATCACCCAAAATCCCTCCCAAAAATCACCCCAAATTCCCTCAAAATTCCCCAAAAATCACCCAAAATTCCCCCAAAAATCACTCAAAAATTCCCAAAACTCACCCAAAATTGCCCCAAAATCACTCAAAATCCCCCAGAATTGCCCTAAAAATAACCCAAAATTCCTCCAAAAATTGCCAAAAATCCCCCAAAAATTCCCAAAAAATCCCCAAAATTCCACCAAAATCACCTGAAATTGTCCCCAGAAATAATCCAAAATTCCCTAAAAATCACCCAAAAAATTACCCAATCTTCCCCAAAACTCACCCAAAATTTCCCCAGAATTCCCTAAAAATCACCCAAAAATCACCCAAAAATCCCCCAAAAATCACCCGAAATTCCCCAAAAATCACCCAAAATCCCCCAAAAATTCCCCAAAAATCACCCAAAATCCCCAAAAATTCCCTAAAATTACCTAAAATCCCCTCAAAATTTCCCCAAAATTGCCAAAAATTCCCCAAAAATCCCCCAAATCCCCCCAAAAATTCCCTAAAACCACCTAATATCCCCCCAAAAGTTGCCCAAAATCCCCAAAATTTCCCCCAAAAATCACCCAAAATCTCCCAAAAATTCCCAAAAAATCCCCCAAGATCACCCAGAATCCCTCAAAAATTTCCCAAAAATCACCCAAAATTCCTTCAAAAATCACCCAAATCCCCCCCAAAAAAATCCCTAAAAATCACCTAAAATCCCCTCAGAATTTCCCCAAATTTCCCCAAAGATTGCCAAAAATTCCCCGAAAATCACCCAAATTTCCCCAAAAATTCCCTAAAACTCACCTAAAATCCCCCCAAAAATTGCCCAAAATCCCCCAAATTTCCCCAAAATCACCCAAAATCCCCCTTGGCCCCCCAAATTTCTGAGTGCCCCCTGGCCCCCCAGACCAAGGAGGAGGAGGAGGAGATCGACAGGACCCCCTGGGGAAAGCTGGAGCCCTCGGACGAGGAATCCTCGGAGGAGGAGGAGGAGGAGGAGAGTGATGAGGAGAAGCCTGATGAGACTGGCTTCATCACCCCTGCTGACAGGTGGGACCCAAAATCCACAGGGAGCCCCAAAAATCCACAGGGAAACCCAAAAATCCACAGGGAAACACAGGAAATCCACAGGGAAACACAAAAACATCACAGGGAAACACAGGAAATAACAGGAAACCCCAAAAATCCACAGGGAAACACAAAAACATCACAGGGAACCCCAAAAATCTACAGGGAAACACAGAAATCCACAGGGAAACACAGGAAATTCACAGGGAACCCCAAAAATCCACAGGGAAACACAAAAAATCCACAGGGAAACACAGGAAATTCACAGGGAAACACAGGAAATTCACAGGGAAACACAGGAAATACACAGGGAAACCCAAAAACATCACAGGGAAACCCAAAAACATCACAGGGAACCCCAAAAACATCACAGGGAACCCCAAAAATCCACAGGGATACCCAAAAATCCACAGGGAAACCCAAAAATCCACAGGGAAACACAGGAAATTCACAGGGAAAG
Organism: Luscinia luscinia; assembly: GCA_034336685.1. Taxonomy (NCBI): domain Eukaryota; kingdom Metazoa; phylum Chordata; class Aves; order Passeriformes; family Muscicapidae; genus Luscinia; species Luscinia luscinia. The sequence continues at coordinate 39,807 of JAKWBO010000049.1, forward strand.
ACAGGAAATCCACAGGGAACCCCAAAAATCCACAGGGAACCCCAAAAATCCACAGGGAAACCCAAAAATCCACAGAGAACCCCAAAAATCCCCAGGGAAACCCAAAAATCCACAGGGAAACACAGGAAATTCACAGGAAACCCAAAAATCCACAGAGAACCCCAAAAATCCACAGGGAAACCCAAAAATCCACAGGGAAACCCAAAAATCCACAGGGAGCCCCAAAAATTCACAGGGAAACCCAAAAATCCACAGGGAGCCCCAAAAATTCACAGGGAAACACAGGAAATTCACAGGGAAACCCAAAAATCCACAGGGAACCCCAAAAACATCACAGGAACCCCAAAAATTCACAGGAAACACAAGAAATTCACAGGGAACCAAAAACATCACAGGGAACCCCAAAAATCCACAGGGAAACACAGAAAATTCACAGGGAACCCCAAAAATCCACAGGGAAACACAGAAAATTCACAGGGAAACACAGAAAATTCACAGGGAAACCCAAAAATCCACAGGAACCCCAAAAATTCACAGGGAAACCCAAAAATTCACAGGGAAACACAGGAAATAACAGGGAACCCCAAAAATCCACAGGGAAACACAGGAAATTCACAGGAAACCCAAAAATCCACAGGGAACCCCAAAAATCCACAGGAACCCCAAAAATCCACAGGAAACACAGGAAATTCACAGGAAACCCAAAAATCCACAGGGAACTCCAAAAATCCACAGGGAACCCCAAAAATTCACAGGGAAACACAGAAATCCACAGGGAAACCCAAAAATTCACAGGGAAACACAAAAAATCCACAGGGAACCCCAAAAAAATCACAGAGAAACAAAAAATCCACAGGGAACCCTAAAAAATTCACAGGGAAACCCAAAAAAATCACAGGGAAACAAAAATTCACAGGGAATTCCAAAAATCCACAGGGAAACCCAAAAAATCACAGGGAAACACAGGAAATTCACAGGGAAACAGAAAAAATCCACAGGGAACCCCAAAAATCCACAGGGAAACCCAAAAATCCACAGGGAAACCCAAAAATCCACAGGGAAACACAGAAAATTCACAGGGAACCCCAAAAATCCACAGGAAATAACAGGGAAACACAGAAAATAACAGGGAACCCAAAAAAATCACAGGGAACCAAAAAATCCACAGGGAACCCTAAAAATATCACAGGGAAACCCAAAAAAATCACAGGGAAACACAGAAAAACATCACAGGGAAACAAAAATCCACAGGAGCCCCAAAAATCCACAGGGAAACACAGAAAATCACAGGGAAACACAAAAAATCACAGGAAACCCAGGAAATTCACAGGAACCAAAAAAATCACAGGGAACCAAAAAATCACAGGGAACCCAAAAAATTCACAGGAACAAAAAAAAAAATCACAGGAACCCCAAAGAAAATCACAGGAAACCCAAAATATCACAAGGAAACCCAAAAAACTCACAGGGAACCCAAAAAAATCACAGGGAACCCCAAAAATTTCACAGGGAACGCCAATAAAATCACAGGGAAACTTAAAAAATTCACAGGGAACCCCCAAAAAAATCAGGGAACCAAAAAAACTGAGGGGAACCCCAAAAAAATCACAGGAAACCCCAAAAAAAAATCACAGGAAACCCAAAAAAATCATAGGGAACCCAAAAAATCATAGGGAACCCAAAAAATCACAGGGAACCCCAAAAAAAATCATAGGGAACCCAAAAAAAATCACAGGGAACCTGAAAAAAAATCACAGAGAACCCCAAAAAACAAAAATCACAGGGAAACCCAAAAAATTCACAGGGAACCCCAAAAAACCTGAGAGTGGTAAAATCCCCCATAAAGGATGGAGCTCATTTAACCCCCTGTGGATTTTGGGGGGTACCCAGAGGACCCCAAAAATTCAGGGGGACCCCAAAAAAACCCACAGGGAACCCCAAAAACTTTTTGGGGTCCCCCCCAGAACCCCCAAATCCCCCCAGAAAGGGAATTTGTTGGGATGGGGAACGGGTTCTTCATCCTCTGAGGGAAACTGGGGGGTCCCTCCTGGATTTTTGGGGTTCCTCCATGAATTTTTGGGGCACCCCCGGATTTTTGTGGTTTCCACCTTTAATTTTTGGGGTTCTACCCGGATTTTTGGGGTCCCCCCCCCGATTTGGGACACCCCTGACCCCAATTCCCCCCCAGTGGGTTGATCACCCGGGGGTTTCTCGCTGGGATTTTGGGGTTCCCCCCAGATTCTGGGATCCCCCGAATTTTGGGGTCCCCCCGGATTTTGGGGTCCCCTGCATTTAGGGCACCCCCATTTCCCCCCAGTGGGTTGATCACCCGGGGGTTTCTCGCTAGGATTTTGGGGTTCCCCCCAGATTTCTGGGATCTCCCAAAATTTCTGGAGTCCCTCCTGGATTTTTGGGGTCCCCTGATTTTAGGACACCCTGACCCCCATTTCCCCCAGTGGGTTGATCACCCCGGGGTTTTTCGCTAGGATTTTGGGGTTCTCCCCCAGATTTCTGGGATCCCCCAAATTTTGGGGTCCCCTCCCTGGATTTTTGGGGTCCCCCGGTTTTGGGGTACCCCTGACCCCCATTTCCCCCAGTGGGTTGATCACCCCGGGGGTTTCTTTCTGGGATTTTGGGATCCTGCCGAATTTCTGGGATCCCCCCTGGATTTTGGGGTCCCCCGATTCTGGGGTCCCCCGAATTTCTGGGGTGTCCCCCCAGATTTGGGGTGCCCCTGACCCCCTTTCCCGCAGTGGGCTGATCACCCCGGGGGTTTCTCGCTGGGATTTTTGGGATCCCGCCGGGTTTTTGGGATCCCCCGAATTTCTGGGGTCCCCTCTTTGGGTTTTGGGATCCCCCAATTTTGGGGTCCCCCCGAATTTCTGGGATCCCCCCGGATTTTGGGGTGCCCCTGACCCCCTTTCCCGCAGTGGGCTGATCACCCCGGGGGTTTCTCGCTGGGATTTTGGGGTCCCCCGGATTTTGGGGTCCCCCCAATTTCTGGGTTTCCCACCCTGGTTTTTGGGGTCCCCCGGATTTTGGGGTGCCCCGACCCCCCTTTCCCGCGAGTGGGCTGATCACCCCGGGGGTTTCTCCTCGGTCCCCGCCGGGATGGAGACCCCGGAGCTGATCGAGCTGCGCAAGAAGAAAATCGAGGAGGCCATGGACGGGTCAGGGGGCTTGGGGGGTTTGGGGGATTTTGGGGGTTTATAGGGTCTCAAAGGGCGTTTGGGGGGGATTTTGGGGGGGGGTCAGGGGGGGTTTGGGGGAATTTTGGGGGTTTATGGGGTCTCAAAGGGGGTTTGGGGGGATTTTGGGGAGTTTTAGGGGGGGCTCAGGGGGTTTTGGGGGAATTTTGGGGGATTTATGGGGTCTCAAAGGGGGTTTGGGGGAGATTTTGGGGAGTTTTGAGGGGGGCTCAGGGGGGGTTTTGGGGGAATTTTGGGGGGTTTATGGGGTCTCAAAGGGGGGTTTGGGGGGGGATTTTGGGGGGTTTATGGGGGGGATTTTGGGGGTTTATGGGGTCTCAAAGGGGGTTTGGGGGTTTTGGGGAGTTTTGGGGGGGGGCTCAGGGGGGTTTTGGGGGGGATTTTGGGGGGTTTATGGGGTCTCAGAGGGGGTTTGGGGGGATTTTGGGGGAGTTTTGGGGGGGGTCTCAGGGGGGGGCTCAGGGGGTTTGGGGGGATTTTGGGGGGTTTATGGGGTCTCAAAGGGGGTTTTGGGGGAGTTTTGGGGGGGGCTCAGGGGGGGTTTTGGGGGGGATTTTGGGGGCGTCTCAGGGGGGTTTGGAGGATTTTGGGGAGTTTATGGGGGATTTTGGGTGTCTCAGGCTGGTTTTGGGGGTCTCAAAGGGGTTCAGGGCAGATTTTGGGGGTCTCAGGATGGGTTTGGGGGGCTCAAAGGGGTGTTGGGGGGATTCAAAGGGGGTCTTGTGGGGGTTTGGGGGATTTTGGGGGTGCTCAAAGGGATTTTGGGGGGCTCAGAGGGGGTTTTGATGGGATTTGGGGGAGTTTATGTGGGCTCAAAGGGGTTCAGGGGAGATTTTGGGGGTCTCAGGATGGGTTTGGGGGGTCTCAAGGGGTTTGGGGGGATTTTGGGGGTGCTCAGAGGGGTTTTGGGGGGTCTCAAAGGGCTTCAGGGCAGATTTTGGGGGTCTCAGGATGGGTTTGGGGGGGCTCAATGGGATTTTGGGGGGATTTTGGAGCTTTCAGGGGGGTTTTGGGGGCACTTTGGGGGGATTTTGGGGAACTTTGGGGGGGATTTTGGGGGGGCTCAATGGGATTTTGGGGGGCTCAAAGGGGTTCAGGGGAGATTTTGGGGGTGTCAGGGGGGTTTAGGGGCGGTTCAAAGGGGTTTTGGGGGAGGGCTCAAAGGGATTTTGGGGGTCTCAGGGAGATTTTGGGGTGCTGGGTAAATAGGGGGTGTTTTTTGGGGGGATTTCAGATTTTGGGGGGTTGTTAAGGACAAGGGTGGGTGCTGGGGGATTTTGGGGTGCTGAGGGGGATTTTGGGGTGCTGGGGGGGGATTTTGGGGTGCTGGGGAGGTTGGGGTGCTGGGGGATTTTGGGGTGCTGGGGGATTTTGGGGTGCTGGGGGTTTTGGGGTGCTGGGGGGGATTTTGGGGTGCTGGGGAGGTTGGGGTGCTGGGGATTTTGGGGTGCTGGGGGATTTTGGGATGCTGGGGGATTTTGGGGTGCTGGGGAGGTTTTGGGGTGCTGAGGAGACCCCCGTGCCCCCCAACAGGAGCGAGACCCCCAGCTGTTCACGGTGGTGCCCGAGAAACGGACGGCGACCGTGGGAGCGGCCATGATGGGCTCCACCCACATCTACGACATGTCCGCGGTGAGGGACCCCAAAAACTGCCCTGGGACCCCAAAAACTGCCCTGGGAACCCAAAATGTCATCCTGGGACCCCAAAATATCCACCAGGGACCCCAAAAACTGCCCTGGGAACCCAAAAACTGCCCTGGGACTCCAAAATATCCACAGGGACCCCAAAACATCCCTGGGACCCCAAAACATCCCCCACCCACATCTACGACATGTCTGCGGTGAGGGGGCCCCAAAACTGCCCTGGGACCCCAAAAACTGCCCTGGGACCCCAAAATGTCATCCTGGGACCCCAGAATATCCACAGGGACCCCAAAAACTGCCTTGGGAACCCAAAATACCCACAGGGACCCCAAAATGTCATCCTGGGACCCCAAAATATCCACCTGGGACCCCAAAAACTGCCCTAGGACCCCAAAATATCCACAGGGACCCTAAAATATCATCCAGGGACCCCAAAAACTGCCCTGGGAACCCAAAATGTCATCCTGGGAACCCAGAATATCCACAGGGACCCCAAAAACTGCCCTGGGACCCCAAAAACTGCCCTGGGAACCCAAAATGTCATCCTGGGAACCCAAAATATCCACAGGGACCCCAAAATATCCACCAGGGACCCCGAAAACTGCCCTGGGACCCCAAAAACTGTCCTGGGAACCCAAAATGTCATCCTGGGACCCCAAAACTGCCCTGGGACCCCAAAAACTGCCCTGGGAACCCAAAAATTGGTCCTGTCCCCGTGTCCTGCAGCACCCAGGGGTGCTGGGGATCAGTGTCCCCAAGGTGTCCCCAAGGTGTCCCCAAGGTGTCCCCACAGGTGTCCCCAAGGTGTCCCCAAGGTGTCCCCACAGGTGATGGGACACAAAGGGCCGGTGACAGCGGCTCAGGGGGTGGCAGTGGCATTGTCCTCATGTCCTTGGGGTGACAGTGACACTGTCCCTGTGTCCCCGTGGTGACACTGACCCTGTCCCCAATGTCCCTGGGGTGACAGTGACATTGTCCCTGTGTCCCCGTGGTGACACTGACCCTGTCCCCAATGTCCCTGGGGTGACAGTGACATTGTCCCTGTGTCCCCGTGGTGACACTGACCCTGTCCCCAATGTCCCTGGGGTGACAGTGACATTGTCCCCAATGTCCCCGTGGTGTCCCCACAGGTGATGGGACACAAAGGGCGGGTGACAGTGGCTCAGGGGTGACACTGACACTGTCCCCAATGTCCCCGTGGTGTCCCCAATGTCCCCATGATGACAATGATACTGTCCCCAGTGTCCCCATGGTGACACTGACCATGTGCCCAATGTCTCCAATGTCCCCATGGTTTCCCCACAGGTGATGGGACACAAGGGCGGGTGACAGAGCCTCAGGGGGTGGCACTGACACTGTCCCCAACGTCCCTGTGGTGACACTGACCCTGTCCCCAATGTCCCCATGGTGACACTGACATTGACAGAAGCCCAGGGCATGAAGGTGGCGCTGTCCCCAGTGTCCCCAATGTCCCTGCAGTGACACTGACCATGTCCCCATAATGTCCCCATGATGACACTGACATTGTCCCCCAGGTGATGGGCCGCAAGGGCCCTGTGACAGAGGCTCAGGGGGTGACAATGACACTGTCCCCAGTGTCCCCATGGTGGCAGTGACATTATCTCTGTGTCCCCCAGGTGATGGGACACAAAGGGCGGGTGACAGAGCCTCAGGGGGTGGCACTGACACTGTCCCCATGCTGTCCCCAATGTCCCACAGGTGATGGGCCGCAAGGGGCCTGTGACAGAGGCTCAGGGGTGACACTGACCCAGTCCCCAATGTCCCCATGGTGACACTGTCCCTGTCCCACAGGTGATGGGCCGCAAGGGGCCGGTGGCAGAGCCTCAGGGTGTGGCACTGACACTGTCCCCATGCTGTCCCCAATGTCCCCAGGTGATGGGCCGCAAGGGCCCTGTGACAGAGGCCCAGGGCGTGGAGGTGGCGCTGTCCCCAGTGTCCCCAGTGTCCCCAATGTCCCTGCAGTGACACTGACCATGTCCCCATGGTGACACTGTCCCTGTCCCCCAGGTGATGGGCCGCAAGGGGCCGGTGGCAGAGGCCCAGGGCGTGGAGGTGGCGCTGTCCCCAATGTCCCCAGTGTCCCCAGTGTCCCTGCAGTGACACTGTCCCCATGCTGTCCCCAATGTCCCCCAGGTGATGGGCGCAAGGGCCCTGTGACAGAGGCCCAGGGCGTGGAGGTGGCGCTGTCCCCAGTGTCCCCAATGTCCCCAATGTCCCCATGGTGACACTGTCCCTGTCCCCCAGGTGATGGGCCGCAAGGGCCCTGTGACAGAAGCCCAGGGCGTGGAGGTGGCGCTGTCCCCAGTGTCCCCAATGTCCCCATTGTCCCTGCAGTGACACTGTCCCCATGCTGTCCCCAATGTCCCCCAGGTGATGGGCGCAAGGGCCCTGTGGCAGAGGCCCAGGGGCGTGGAGGTGGCGCTGTCCCCAATGTCCCCAGTGTCCCCAATGTCCCCAGTGTCCCCATGGTGACAGTGACATTATCTCTGTGTCCCCCGGGTGATGGGCCGCAAGGGGCCGGTCACAGAGGCTCAGGGGGTGACAATGACACTGTCCCCATGGTGACACTGTCCCTGTCCCCCAGGTGATGGGCTGCAAGGGCCCTGTGACAGAGGCCCAGGGCGTGGCACTGACACTGTCCCCATGCTGTCCCCAATGTCCCCCAGGTGATGGGCCGCAAGGGCCGGTGACAGAGGCGCAGGGCGTGGAGGTGGCGCTGTCCCCAATGTCCCCAATGTCCCTGCAGTGACACTGTCCCTGTCCCCATGCTGTCCCCCCAGGTGATGGGCCGCAAGGAGCCCTGTGACAGAGGCTCAGGGCGTGGAGGTGGCGCTGTCCCCAATGTCCCAGTGTCCCTGCAGTGACACTGACCATGTCCCCATGGTGACACTGTCCCTGTCCCCCAGGTGATGGGCCGCAAGGGCCCTGTGACAGAGGCGCAGGGCGTGGCACTGACCCTGTCCCCATGCTGTCCCCAATGTCCCCCAGGTGATGGGCGCCAAGGGCCCTGTGACAGAAGCCCAGGGGCGTGGAGGTGGCGCTGTCCCCAGTGTCCCCAATGTCCCTGCAGTGACACTGACCATGTCCCCAATGTCCCCATGGTGACACTGTCCCTGTCCCCCAGGTGATGGGCCGCAAGGGCCCTGTGGCAGAAGCCCAGGGCGTGGAGGTGGCGCTGTCCCCAGTGTCCCCATGGTGACACTGTCCCTGTCCCCCAGGTGATGGGCCGCAAGGGCCCGGTGACAGAGGCCCAGGGCGTGGAGGTGGCGCTGGCGCCCGAGGAGCTGGAGCTGGACCCCACGGCCATGACGCAGAAGTACGAGGAGCACGTGCGCGAGCAGCAGGCGCAGGTGGAGAAGGAGGACTTCAGCGACATGGTGGCCGAGCACGCCGCCAAGCAGAAGGTGGGTGGCACCCACCTGTCACCCGGCGTCACCTCTGTCCCCTCCCCGAGCTCCCCTGTCCCCTCAGCGCTGGCTCTGTGGGGGGGGGATGGAGCACGAGGGTTGGGGACATTCCTGTCCCTGCCTGTCCCCTCCCTGTCCCTGTGACCCCTCCCTGTCCCCTCATTATCCCCTCATTGTCCTCTCATTGTCCTCTCATTGTCCCCTCCCTGTCCCTGTGACCCTTCCCTGTGACCCTACCCTGTCCCCTCATTGTCCCCTCATTGTCCCCTTCCTGTCCCCTCCCTGTCCCCTCCCTGTCCCCTCATTATCCCCTCATTATCCCCTCACTGTCCCTTCCCTGTCCCCTCATTGTCCCCTCCCTGTCCCTGTGACCCCTCACTGTCCCCTCTGTCCCTTCCCTGTCCCCTCCCTGTCCCCTCTGTCCCCTCCCTGTCCCTCTGTCCCCTCACTGTCCCCTCCCTGTCCCCTCTGTCCCCTCCCTGTCCCTGTGACCCCTCACTGTCCCTCCCTGTCCCCTCACTGTCCCCTCCCTGTCCCCGCAGCAGAAGAAGCGGAAGGCGCAGCCCCAGGACGCCCGCGGGGGGGGCAAGAAGTACAAGGAGTTCAAGTTTTAGATGTCACCGCTGTCCCCTCGGTGTCACCGCTGTCCCCTCGGTGTCCCCGCTGTCCCCTCGGTGTCACCGCTGTCCCCTCGGTGTCACCTCCCTCTGTCCCCTCCCTGTCACCCACAGCGGGTGGTGCCACCCCGGCACTGGGGGTGTCACCCGGCGCCGCTGTCCGGGTGTTGGGGACTGTGACCGTGTGGTGGCGCTGTCCCTGTCCCTGTCCTTGTCACCATCCCTGTCCCTGTCCCTGTCCCCGTTGTTTTGTAAATAAAAGGTGGCGTCCCCACCGCACCCCGCGGCTCTGCCTGGTGTCACCGAGCTCCCGTGTCCCCAGGGTCCCTGTGCCACTGGGATGTGTCCCCAGGGTCCCTGTGCCACCGGGATGTGGCACTGGTGTCCCTGTGTCCCCAAGGTCCCTGTGCCACTGGGATGTGTCCCCAGGGTCCCTGTGCCACTGGGATGTGGCACTGGTGTCCCTGTGTCCCCAGGGTCCCTGTGCCACCGAGGTCACCATGTCCCCACGGTCCCTGTATCCCTGGGAGGTGGCACTGGTGTCCCTGTGTCCCCAAGGTCCCTGTGCCACTGGGAGGTGCCACTGGTGTCCCTGTGTCCCCACGGTCCTTGTGCCACTGGGATGTGGCACTGGTGTCCCTATGTCCCCAAGGTCCCTGTATCCCTGGGAGGTGGCACTGCTGTCCCCAGCCCTGTCCCTGTGTCCCTGGGGGGTGGCACTGCTGTCCCCAGCCCTGTCCCTGTGTCCCTGGGGGGTGGCACTGCTGTCCCCAGCCCTGTCCCCTGTCCCCACGGTCCCTGTGTCCCTGGGAGGTGGCACTGGTGTCCCCAGCCCTGTCCCCTGTCCCCACGGTCCCTGTGTCCCTGGGAGGTGGCACTGCTGTCCCCAGCCCTGTCCCCTGTCCCCACGGTCCCTGTGTCACTGGGAGGTGGCACTGCTGTCCCCAGCCCTGTCCCTGTCCCTACAGTCCCTGTGTCACTGGGAGGTGACACTGCTCTCCCCAGCCCTGTCCCTGTCCCTGTGTCCCTGGGAGGTGGCACTGCTGTCCCCAGCCCTGTCCCTGTCCCTACAGTCCCTGTGTCACTGGGAGGTGACACTGCTCTCCCCAGCCCTGTCCCTGTGTCCCTGGGGGGTGGCACTGCTGTCCCCAGCCCTGTCCCCGCCCCCCTGGAGTTCCCTGTCCCCAATCCTTGTCCCCCTCTCTGTCCCCGTCCCCACCCCCGTGACAGTGACACGGGGGTGGGTTAGAGAATAGGGACAGTGGGCGGGCCAGCGCCATGTCCCGGTGCTGCCGCTGCGGTGTCACCCCGGTGACCCCCCGGTGACCCCCGGTGACCCCCGGTGACCCCGTGACCCCCGGTGACCCCGCAGTGCCCCAGGGGCGTGGCCTCCGCAGCGCTGGGCGTGGCCCCGGCTGACAGAAGGGGCGTGGCCGCGGTTCCGCAGCGGGTGGGCGGTGACCAATCAGCGCCGCGCGTGGGCGGGGCCCCACTTGCCGTGAACCAATCGGAGCTCGCGCTGCTCCGCGCCGGCCAATCAGAAGCGAGGGGGCGTGTCCGCGGCGGCGGCGGCGATGGCGGAACGCGGCGCCCCCGCGCCCCCTGGCCCGGAGCCCCCGGGACCCCCGGGACCCCCGCGCCCCCCCGCGCCCGGAGCCCCCAGGCCCCCCGGTGCACATGAACCTGTTCGCCACCTGGGAGGTGGATCGCAGCTCGCCCAGCTGCGTGCCCAGGTGAGGGGGGCGCGGGGACCCCCGGGACCCCCAGGCCATTGTGGGGAGGGGGCTGCGGCTTCCCCCTGAGGGGCTGGGGGCGGGTTTGGGGGTCCCCATTGGCGTTGGGGGGTCAAACCTGGGCTGCGCCTTTTTGGGGGGTGGGGGGTTCCTGGGGGTCCCAGTTCTTGGGGCTGGGGGTTTTTTGGGGGGTCCTGGGGGTCCCAGCTAATGGGGCTGGGGGGTTTTTGGGGGTCCTGGGGGGTCCCAGCTTTTTGGTGCTGGGGGTTTTTGGGGGGGTCCTGGGGGTCTCAGCTCTTGGGGCTGGGGGTTTTTGGGGGGGTCCTGGGGGTCCCAGTTCTTGGGGCTGGGGGTTTTGGGGTGGGGGGTCCTGGGGGTCTCAGCTTTTGGGGCTGGGGGTTTTGGGGGGTCCTGGGGGTCCCAGCTTTTGGGGCTGGGGCTTTTGGGGTGGGGGGTCCTGGGGGTCTCAGTTTTGGGCCTGGGGGTTTTTGGGGGGGTCCTGGGGGTCCCAGTTCTTGGGGCTGGGGGTTTTTGGGGGGTCCTGGGGATCCCAACTTTTGGGGCTGGGGGTTCTTGGGGGGTCCTGGGGGTCCCAGTTCTTGGGGCTGGGGGTTTTTGGGGTGGGGGTCCTGGGGGTCTCAGCTTTTGGGTCTGAGGGTTTTTGGGGGTCCTGGGGGTCTCAGCTCTTGGGGCTGGGGGTTTTGGGGGGTCCTGGGGGTCCCGGCTCTTGGGGCTGGGGGTTTTTGGGGTGGGGGGTCCTGGGGGTCTCAGCTTTTGGGGCTGGGGGTTCTTGGGGGGTCCTGGGGGTCCCAGTTCTTGGGGCTGGGGGTTTTTGGGGTGGGGGGTCCTGGGGGTCCCAACTTTTGGGTCTGAGGGTTTTTGGGGGTCCTGGGGGTCCCGGCTCTTGGGGCTGGGGGTTTTTGGGGTGGGGGGGGTACTGGGGGGGTCTCAGGGGTTTCAGCCCTTGGGACTCTTTTTTGGGGAGGGGTCTCAGGGTAAGACCCCTCCCCGCCCCCAGGCTGTTCAGCCTCACCCTGCGGCGCCTCGTGCTGGTCCGGGAGGTGGCCAAAGACCTGGGCTCGGTGGTCATCGCGGTCAAGCTGCAGGTGGGGGGTCCGGGGGGTCCGGGGGGTCTAGGGGGTCCTGAGGGGGTTTGGGGGGGTCTGAGGGGCTCTCGGGGGGTCCTGGAGGGGTCTGGGGGGGTTTGGGGGGTCCTGGAGGGGTTTGGGGAAGTCCTGGAGGGGGTTTGGGGGGGTCGTGGGGGTCCTGGAAGGTCCTTCAGGGGGTTTGGGGGGATCCTGGGGGGGTCTTGGGGGGTCCGGGGGGTCTTGGGTGGTTCTGAGGGGGTCCTGGAAGGGTTTGGGGGGTCCTGGAGGGGTTTGAAGGGGGTTTGGGGGGGTCCTGGGGGGTCCTGGGGGGTTTGGGTGGGGTCCTGGGGGGTCTTGGGTGGTTCTGAGGGGTCTTGGAAGGGGTTTGGGGGGTCCTGGAAGGGGTTGAGGGGGTTTGGGGGAGGTCTTGAGGGGTTTGGGGGGTCTGGGGGGTCCTGGAAGGGTTTGAGGGGTCCTGGAGGGGGTTTGGGGGGTCCTGGAGGGGTTTGGGGGGTCCTGGAAGGTCCTTCAGGGGTTTGGGGGGATCCTGGGGGGTCCTGGAAGGGTTTGGGGGGGTCCTGGGGGGTCTGAGGGGCTCTGGGGATGTCCTGGAAGGATTTGGGGTGGGGTCTGGGGTGAGTTCTGGAGGGGTCCTGGGGGGTCCGAGGGGGGTCCTGGGGGGGTCTTGGGGTGGTTCTGAGGGGGTCCTGGAAGGGTTTGGGGGGTCTGGGGGTCCTGGAAGGTCCTTCAGGGGTTTGTGGGGGCTCTGGGGGGTCCTGGAAGGGTTTGGGGGGGTCCTGGGGGGTCTGAGGGGGCTCTGGGAGGTCCTGGAAGGACTTGGGGGTGTCCCGGGGGGGTCCTGGAGGGGTCTGGGGGAGTCCTGGGGGTGTCATGGGGCAGTTCTGAGGGGTCCTGGGGGAGTCTGGGGGGGTCTGTGGGGTCCTGGAAGATCCTTCAGGGGTTTGGGGAGGATCTGGGGGGTCCTGGGGGCTTTGGGGCGGGGGTCCGGGGGTAGTCCTGGGGGATCTTGGGGTGTCCTGGTGGATCTGGGGGGTCTGGGGGGTCCTGGAAGGGTTTGAGGGGGTCTCAGGGAGCTCTGGAGGGTCCTGGGGGTGCCTGGGGGGTCTCTGGGGGGCTCGGGGAGGCTCGTGGGGGGATCCTGGAAGGATTTGGGGGGGGGGTCTGGGGGGTCCTGGAAGGTCCTGGTGGATTTTGGGGGTCCGGGGGTGCAAAGCCCCTGTTTTTGGTGGGGGGCCCTTCGGGTGCTGAAGTTTTGGGGGTCCCGCCCCTCCCCAGGGCTCCAAGAGGATCCTTCGCTCCAACGAGATCCCGCTGCCCCGGGGGCCCCCCCCGAGACGGAGCTGCAGCTCACCTTCTCCTGCAGGTGCGACCCCCTGGGGACCCCCAAAACCCCCCAAAAAAATCCCATCGAAAAACTGCCCCCAAAAAAAAAAAAAAAACAAAAAAACTCCCACCAAAAGAAAATTCCCATCGAAAAACTCCCCCCAAAAAACAAAAAAACAACCCCAAAAAACTCCCCCAAAAAAATTGCCATCAAAAAACTCCCCAAAAAACAAAAAACTCCCGCCAAAAAAAATTCCCATCGAAAAAACTCCCCCCAAAATAACTACCCCCAAAAAACTCGCCCAAAAACCCCTCCAAAAAACTCCCCCAAAAAAACTCCTGCCAAAAAAATTGCCCCCCAAAAAACTCCCCAAAAGATCCCCCTCAAAAACTCCCCCAAAACCCCCAAACCCCTCTCCAAAAAAACTCCCGCCAAAAAACTCCCGCCAAAAACTCCCGCCAAAAAATTGCCCCCAAAAAAACCCCGCAAAACCCCCCCAAAAACTCCCCCCAAACCCCCCAAAAACCTCCTCCCCTTCCCCAAACCCACCCCAAGTGATGCTGCCCCCCGATCCCCCTTTGCCCCCAAAACTCGCCCCCCCGGCCCAAATCCCACCCCCCGAGGGTCAGTGACCCCCCAGTCTGTCTGTGACCCCCCTCGGGTCTGTGACCCCCAAATCCCCCCTCCCATCCCAATCCCCTCCCCAAACCCGCCCCAGGTGATGCTGTGACCCCGGACCCCCTTTGCCCCCAAATCCGCCCCCCCGAGGGTCAGTGACCCCCAGTCTGTCTGTGACCCCCCAAATATCTGTGACCCCCCATGTCCATGACCCCCCAAATCCCCCCTCCCTTCCCAATCCCCTCCCCAAACCTGCCCCAGGTGATGCTGCCCCCCGATCCCCCTTTGCCCCAAAACTCGCCCCCCAGCCCAAATCCCGCCCCCCCGGGGCTCCTGACCCCCAGAGGTCCGTGACCCCCAAATATCTGTGACCCCCCGCATGTCCATGACCCCCAAAATCCCCCTCCTTACCCAATCCCCTCCCCAAACCCGCCCCAGGTGATGCTGCCCCTCAGACCCCCTTTTGCCCCCAAAACTCGCCCCCAGCCCAAATCCCACCTCCCCGGGGCTCCTGACCCCCAGGGGTCTGTGCCCCCCAAATATCCGTGCCCCCCGCAGTACGGGCACTTCCTGAAGCGCGACACGAACCGGCTGCAGGTGATGCTGCAGCGCCGCAAGCGCTCCAAGCACCGCCCGTTCCTGGGCTACAAAACGCTCGCCGTGGGGCTCATCAACATGGCCGAGGTGGGGGGCCGGGGGGGTCTGCGGGGGGTCCCGAGGGGTTTGGGGGGTCCCAGGGGTTTGGGGGGTCCCGAGGGTTGGGGGGTCACAGAGCTCGGGGAGGGGCTCAGGGGGCACCCGGGGTCTGTGATTGAGACAGAGAGAGGGGTAGGGGGATTTGGGGGGGTTTAAGGGGGATTTGGGAACTTGGGGGGGTCCGAGGGGGTTTGGGGGTCCCCGAGGGGTTTGGGGGTCCCGAGGGGTTGGGGGTCACAGAGCTCGGGGAGGGGGCTCAGGGGGCACCCCGGGGGTGTGATTGAGGGTAGGGGGGATTTGGGGGGAGTTTGGGGGGGTCAGGGCGGTCTGGGGTGGATTTAGGGGGCGGGGTCTGGGGGAATTTGGGGACTTGGGGGGGTCCCGAGGGGTTGGGGGGTCACAGAGCTCGGGGAGGGGCTGGGGGGCACCGCGGGGGTGTGATTGAGGGGTAGGGGGGATTTGGGGGGAATTTGGGGTGAATTTGGGGACTGCGGTGGTTCTGGGGGGTCCCGAGGGGTTTGGGGGGTCCCGACGGGGGTTTGGGGGGTCACAGAGCTCGGGGAAGGGCTCAGGGGGCACCCCGGGGTCTGTGATTGAGGGTAGGGGGATTTGGGGGAATTTGGGGGGTTTGGGGGGATCTGGGTGGATTTAGGGGAGGGTCTTGGGGGATATGGGGGTCTCGAGGGGTTTGGGGGTCCCGAGGGGTTGGGGGGTCAGAGAGGTCGGGGGGGCTCAGGGGGCACCACGGGGGTGTGATTGAGACAGAGAGAGGGGTAGGGGGTTTGGGGGGATTTGGGGACTTGGGGGGTCCCGGGGGGTTTTAGGGGGTCCCCGAGGGGTTGGGGGGTCAGAGAGGTCGGGGAGGGTTCAGGGGGCACCCCGGGGGTGTGATTGAGGGGTAGGGGGGATTTGGGGGGTTTGGGGGAATTTGGGGGTTTGGGGGGTTCCCGAGGGGTTTGGGGGTCCCGAGGGGTTGGGGGGTCACAGAGCTCGGGGAGGGGCTCAGGGGCACCCCGGGGGTGTGATTGAGGGGTAGGGGGGTTTGGGGGGTTCTGGGTGGATTTGGGAGGGTCTCAGGGTGCCCCCGGAAGTCTCAGGGTGCCCCATGGGGGGTCTGGGGGGTCTCAATGTGGCCCGTGGGGGTCTCAGGAGGTCTCAGGGTGCCCTATGGGGGTCTGGGTGCCCCCGGGGGTCTCAGGGGTCTCTGGGTGCCCCCGGGGCTCTCAGGGGTCTCAGGGTGCCACATTTCGGGGTCTCAGGGGGTCTCGGGGTCTCAGGGGCTCTCAGGGGTCTCAGGGCTCTCAGGGTGCCCTATGGGGTCTCTGGGTGCCCCCGGGGGTCTCTAGGGGCTCTCAGGGTGCCCCATTTCGGTCTCAGGGGGTCTCGGGGTGCCCTATGGGGGTCTCAGGGGCTCTCAGGGGGTCTCAGGGCTCTCAGGGTCTCTGGGTGCCCCCGGGGCTCTCAGGGGTCTCTGGGTGCCCCCGGGGTCTCAGGGGTCTCAGGGGTCTCTGGGTGCCCCCGGGGCTCTCAGGGGCCTCAGGGGTCTCTAGGTGCCCCCGGGAGTCTCAGGGGTCTGGAGCGCCCCCAGGGCCTCAGAGGTCTCAGGGGTCCCAGGGGTCTCGGTGCTCCTATGGGGTCACTGGGTGCCCCCGGGGCTCTCAGGGGTCTCGGGGTGCCCCCGGGGCTCTCAGGGTCTGGGTGCCCCCGGGGCTCTCAGGGTGCTCTCAGGGGTCTCAGGGCCCTCGGGGGTCTCAGGGGGTCTCTGGGCGCCTCGGGGTCTCAGGGGTCTCTGGCATCCCCCGGGGGTCTCAGGGGTCTCAGGGGTCTCAGGGTGCCCTATGGGGGTCTGGGTGCCCCGGGGCTCTCAGGGTGCTCTCAGGGGTCTCAGGTACCCCCGGGGTCTCAGGGCTCCCCCCCCCAGGTGCTGCAGCAGCCGCAGGACGCGGCTCAGCCGCTCGTTCCTGCACCGCGCGCTCACGGAGCCGCTGCCCGTGGCCGAGGTCGGGGTGGTCGCGCTCGAGCCAGCCCGCGGAGCCCGAGGGAAGGCCAAGGGCGCGGGTGGGCACCCAAGGGTGCTGGGAAATGGGGAGGGGTCTGCAGGGGGTGCTGGGAGGGTCTGTGTGGGCTGGGGGCACCCCAGGGGTGCTGGGGAGGGTCCTTGGGGGACTGGGGAAATGGGGAGGGTCTGCAGGGGGTGCTGGGGGGTCCATGGGGCACGGGGAGCACCCCAGGGTGCTGGGGAGGGTCTGCAGAGGGTGCTGGGAGGGTCTGTGTGGGGCTGGTGGGCACCCAAGGGTGCTGGGAAATGGGGAGGGGTCTGCAGGGGTGCTGGGAGGGTCTGTGTGGGCTGGGGGAGCACCCAGGGGCGCTGGGAAATGGGGAGGGTCTGCAGGGGTGCTGGGGGTCCATGGCGACACGGGGGCACCAGCGGTGCTGGGGAGGGTCTGTGTGGGGCTGGGGGCACCCAGGGGGATTCTGGGTCTGGGGGCACCCAAGGGGGATGGGGAGGGTCCAGGGGGTGCTGGGGAAATGGGGAGGGTCTGCAGAGGGTGCTGGGAGGGTCTGTGTGGGGCTGGGTGGGCACCCCAAGGGTGCTGGGAAATGGGGAGGGGTCTGCAGGGGTGTGGGGGGTCTGTGTGGGGCTGGGGGGCACCCAGGGCGCTGGGAAATGGGGAGGGGTCTGCAGGGGTGCTGGGGGGTCTGTGGGGCTGGGGGGCACCCAGGGGTGCTGGGAAATGGGGAGGGGTCTGCAGGGGTGCTGGGGGGTCCCTGGGGCTGAGGGTGGTCTCATGGCATGGGGGCACGGGGGGCACCCAGGGGATTCTGGACCTGGGGGCACCCAGGGGTGCTGGGAGGGTCCTTGGGGGCTGGGGGACCTGTGGGTGTCGGTGGGGTTAAAATTGGGGGGCTGGGGGGTTTATTTGGTCTGGGGGGAACCCAAGGGTGCTGGGGAAATGGGAGGGTCTGCAGGGGTGTGGGAGGGTCCGTGTGGGGCTGGGGGCACCCAGGGGCGCTGGGAAATGGGGAGGGGTCTGCAGGGGGTGTGGGAGGGTCCGTGTGGGGCTGGGGGTTATGGGGGCACCCAGGGGGGATTCTGGGTCTGGGGGCACCCAGAGGTGCTGGGGAGGGTCCTTGGGGACTGGGGAAATGGGAGGGGTCTGCAGGGGGTGCTGGGAGGGTCCGTGTGGGGCTGGGGGCACCCAGGGTGCTGGGAAATGGGGAGGGGTCTGCAGGGGTGTGGAGGGTCCGTGTGGGGCTGGGGGCACCCAGGGCGCTGGGAAATGAGGAGGGGTCTGCAGGGGGTGCTGGGGGTCTGTGTGGGCTGGGTGGGCACCCAGGGGGGGATTCTGGGTCTGGGGGGCACCCAAGGGTGCTGGGGAGGGTGTTGGGAAATGGGGAGGGGTCTGCAGTGGGTGCTGGGGGGTCCCTGGGGGCTGGGGGTTATGGGGGCACCCAGGGGGATTCTGGGTCTTTTTGCCCCCCATTTTTTGCCCCCTCCCCATTCCCCCCTCCCCATTTTTCCTCCCCCATTTTTCCCCCTCCCCATTTTTCCCCCCTCTCAATTTTTTGCCCCCTCCCCATTTTTTTGCCCCCTTCGCATTCCCCCTCCCCATTTTTCCCCCCATTTTTTGCCCCCTCCCCATTTTTTACCCCTCCCCATTTTTGCCCTCCCATTTTCCCCCCTCCCCATTTTTCCCCTCCCCATTTTCTGGTCCTCCCATTTTTTTTGTCCCTCCCATTTTCCCCCCCCATTTTCCCCCCACATTTCCCCCATTTTTCCCCCTTTCCCCCTTTTTTGCCCCCCATTTTTGCCCCCTCCCATTTTTTACCCCCCATTTTCTGGTCCCCCCATTTTTTTTTGTCCCTCCCATTTCCCCTCCATTTTTCCCCCATTTTTCCCCCTCCCCATTTTTTCCCCCTCCCCATTTTCCCCTCCCCATTTTTACCCCCATTTTTTACCCCCTCCCCATTTTTTACCCTCCCATTTTTACCCCTCCCCAATTTTTCCCCTCCCATTTTTTACCCCCTCCCCATTTTTACCTCCCCCATTTTTCCCCCCTCCCCATTTTCCCCCTCCCCATTTTTACCCCCCCATTTTTACCCCCCTCCCCATTTTTTACCCCTCCCCATTTTTACCCCCCCCATTTTTCCCCTCCCCATTTTTTCCCCCTCCCATTTTTACCCCCTCCCCATTTTTTACCCCCCCATTTTTGCCCCCCAGACCGCTCCCCCGGACCTGGACCCGGACTCGGAGGAGGACGAGGAGAGTTTCTCCTCGGAGCCCGAGGGCAGCGATGACGCTCTGCCGGGCCAGGTGCGACCCCTCCCAAAAAAAAAAAAAAACTCACAAAAACCCCCAAACCCTGACCCCCCAAAATCCTGCCCCCTGACGCCCCCCGCCCCCAGGACCTGTTCGATGAGGAGGAGGAGCTGCCCAAGGGAAGAAGGCGCGGAGGAAGAGCGCGGGGGCGCCCGGGTGAGGGGAGAGGGTCCCGGGGTGGGGAGGGGTCCTCGAGGTTTTTGGGGGTTCTGGGGGGGAGCCCGGGGGGTTTTGGGGGGGTCTCAGTGATTTTTGGGGCGTCCCTGGAGGGTTTTTGGAGGGTCCCGGGGGGTTTTTGGGGGGTCCCGGGTGGTTTTTGGGGGTTTTGGGGGTCCAGGGTTTTTGGGGGTCCTGGGGGTTTTTTGGGGTCCCGGGGGGAGCCCGGGGGGTTTTGGGGGCTCTCAGTGATTTTGGGGGTCCTTGGGGTTTTGGGGGTTTTTTTTTGGGGGGGAGTTAGGGGGGTCCCGGGGGATTTTTTGGGGGTCCTGGGGTTTTTGGGGGTCCCCGGGGTTTTGGGGGTTCTGGAGGGGAGCCCGGGGGTTTTGGGGGTCTCAGTGATTTTGGGGTGTCCCTGGAGGGTTTTTGGAGGGTCCCTGGGGGGTTTTTGGGGGTCCCGGGTGTTTTTTGGGGGTTTTGGGGGTCCTGGAGGTTTTTGGGGGTCCTGGGGGTTTTTTGGGGGAGTCCCGGTGTTTTTTTGGGGGCTTTTGGGGCGTCCTGTGGGTTTTTTGGGGATCCTGTGGGGGGAGCCCGGGGGTTTTGGGGGTCCCGGGTTTTTTGGGGGTCCCAGTGTTTTTTGGGGTGTTCCTGGAGGGTTTTTTGGGGGTCCCGGGGGTTTGGGGGATCCCTGGGGGTCCCGAGGTGTTTTGGGGGGGTTCTGAGGATCTCAGTGATTTTGGGGGGTTTTTTGGGGGGATCCTTTTTGGGGAGTTCTGGGGTAATTTTGGGGGGGGTTTTGGGGGTCCTGGGGTTTTTTTGGGGGTTCCCGGAGGGTTTTGGGGGGGGTCCTGGAGGAGTTTTTTTGGGAGGGTCCCTGGGGGTTTTGGGTGTCCCGGGATTTTTGGGGTTTTTTTGGGGGTCCCTGGGGGTTTTTGGTTTTTTTGGGGGGGATCCCAGGGGGTTTTGGGGTTTTTGGGGGTCCCGGGTTTTTGGGGGGTTTTTTTGGGGGTCCCGGGTGTCTCTGACCCCCCGTCTCCCCCCAGCACCCCAACATCAAACAGAAATTTGTGGCGCTGCTGAAACGGTTCCGGGTGTCGGAGGAGGTACCGGGACGGGGGACGGGGGGGACAGGGGGGACAGGGGTGTCACCAGGGGGGACAGTGGCACTGGGCTGTCACCCAGAGGGGTGACAGTGACAGGGGTGTCACCAGGGTGGTGACAGGGGTGTCACAGTAATCCCCAGGAGGTGACAGGGGTGTCCCCAGGGGAGCAGTGACAGTGACATTGGGGTATCCCCAGGAGGTGACAGGAGGTGACAGTGACATTCAGGAGGTGACAGGAGGTGACAGTGACACTGGGGTGTCGCGAGTGTCCCCGGGAGGTGACAATGACACAGGGGTGTGACAGGAGGTGACAGTGACATTGGGCTTGTCCCCAGGAGGTAACACGAGGTGACAGGAGGTGACACGAGGTGACACTGCTGTCCCCAGGGCCTGGCACACGTGTCCCCCCGGGGGGTGACAATGACACGGGGGTGTGACAGGAGGTGACAGGAGGTGACAGTGACACTGCTGTCCCCAGGAGGTGACAGGAGGTGACAGGAGGTGACAGTGACACTGCTGTCCCCAGGGCCTAGCGCACGTGTCCCCCGGGGGGATGACAATGACACGGGGGGTGTGACACGAGGTGACAGGAGGTGACAGTGACACAGGGGTGTGACAGGAGGTGACAGGAGGTGACACGAGGTGACAGTGACACAGGAGGTGACAGGGGTGTCACAGTGTCCCCAGGAGGTGACAGGAGGTGACAGTGACACTGAGGAGGTGACACTGCTGTCCCTGTCCCCAGGGCCTGGCGCACGTGTCCCTGGCAGTGACAGTGACACTGAGGAGGTGACAGGAGGTGACAGGAGGTGACAGGAGGTGACAGGAGGTGACAGTGACATTGGGCTGTCCCCCCAGGGCCTGGCGCACGTGTCCCCCGCTTCGCATCCAGCGCCGTGGCCGAGGATCTCGACGCTCTTTACGATTCCCTCGAGATTTTCAACCCCAGCGACAGCGGCGCCGACATGGACGACACGGACAGCGTGCTGAGCACCCCGAAACCCCGGCTCAGGTACCCCAAAACTGCCTGGGGACCCCAAAATCACAGCTGAGCACCCCAAAATCACAGCTGAGCACCCCCAAACCCCGGCTCAGGTACCCCAAAATATCACTGAGCACCCCGAAACCACGGCTCAGGTACCCCAAAATATCACTGAGCACCCCCAAACCCCGGCTGAGGTACCCCAAAAACTGCCTGGGGACCCCAAAATCACAGCTCAGCACCCCAAAATATCACTGAGCACCCCAAAATATCACTGAGCACCCCCAAACCCCGGCTCAGGTACCCCAAAATCACACTGAGCACCCCAAAATCACAGCTGAGCACCCCAAAATCACAGCTGAGCACCCCCAAACCCCGGCTCAGGTACCCCAAAATCACACTGAGCACCCCAAAATATCACTGAGCACCCCAAAATCACAGCTGAGCACCCCAAAACCCCGGCTCAGGTACCCCAAAATATCACTGAGCACCCCGAAACCACGGCTCAGGTACCCCAAAATATCACTGAGCACCCCGAAATATCACTGAGCACCCCAAAACTCCGGCTCAGGTACCCCAAAAACTGCCTGGGGACCCCAAAATATCACTGAGCACCCCAAAATCACAGCTGAGCACCCCCAAACCCCGACTGAGGTACCCCAAAAATCCCCAAAATCACAGCTGAGCACCCCAAAACCCCGGCTCAGGTACCCCAAAAACTGCCTGGGGACCCCAAAATATCACTGAGCACCCCAAAATATCACTGAGCACCCCAAAATCACAGCTGAGCACCCCAAAACCCGGCTCAGGTACCCCAAAAACTGTCTGGGGACCCCAAAATCACACTGAGCACCCCAAAACCCCCGACTGAGGTACCCCAAAATATCACTGAGCACCCCGAAATATCACTGAGCACCCCAAAAACACACTGAGCACCCCCAAACCCCGGCTCAGGTACTCCAAAATCACACTGAGCACCCCAAAATCACAGCTGAGCACCCCCAAACCACGGCTCAGGTACCCCAAAAATCCCCAAAATCACACTGAGCACCCCAAAATATCACTGAGCACCCCAAAACCACGGCTCAGGTACCCCAAAATCACACTGAGCACCCCAAAATCCAGACTGAGGTACCCCAAAATCACAGCTGAGCACCCCGAAACCCGGCTCAGGTACCCCAAAAACTGCCTGGGGACCCCAAAATCACAGCTGAGCACCCCAAAATATCACTGAGCACCCCCAAACCCCGGCTCAGGTACCCCCAAAATATCACTGAGCACCCCAAAATATCACTGAGCACCCCCAAACCCCGGCTCAGGTACCCCAAAATATCACTGAGCACCCCAAAATATCACTGAGCACCCCCAAACCCCGGCTCAGGTACCCCAAAAACTGCCTGGGGACCCCAAAATCACAGCTGAGCACCCCAAAACCCGGCTCAGGTACCCCAAAATCCCCAAAAACTGCCTGAGCACCCCAAAATCACACTGAGCACCCCAAAAATCACACTGAGCACCCCCAAACCCCGACTGAGGTACCCCAAAATATCACTGAGCACCCCAAAATATCACTGAGCACCCCCAAACCCCGGCTCAGGTACCCCAAAATCCCAAAATCACAGCTGAGCACCCCCAAACCCAGACTCAGGTACCCCAAAACCTCCTCTCCCCCCTCCCCCCCCCCAGGCCGTTCTTCGAGGGTCTCTCCCAGTCGAGCTCCCAGACCGAGATGGGCACAGAGAGCCCCGCACTGGTGAGACTGGGAGCGACTGGGGGGACTGGGAGCGACTGGGGGACTGAAATTGAACTGGGAGTTACTGGGAGGGGAGTGGGAGGGACTGGGGGACTGGGAGGGACTGGGAGCAACTGGGGGACTGGGAGGGAACTGGGAGGAACTGGGATGGACTGGGATGGGACTGGGATGGGACTGGGATGGACTGGGATGGACTGGGATGGAACTGGGGGGACTGGGAGGGACTGGGATGGAACTGGGATGGACTGGAGGGAACTGGGAGGGACTGGATGGAACTGGGAGGGACTGGGATGGACTGGGAATGAACTGGGGGGAACTGAGATGGAACTGGGATGGACTGGGAGGGACTGGGATGGAACTGGGAGGGACTGGGATGGAACTGGGAGGGACTGGGAGGGACTGGGATGGAACTGGGAGGGACTGGGATGGACTGGGAGGGAACTGGGGGAACTGGGAGGAACTGGGAGGGCACTGGGGGTCACTGGGATCACTGGGGGTCACTGGGGGTTTTGGGGGTCTCAGACATTTCGGGTCTCTCCCTCCCCCCAGGCAGAGTCGGGGTCCCGCAGAGCCCCCGAGGAGGGGCCGGAGCCCGAGGGGCTGGTGAGGCCTGAACCCCAAAAGTGACCCCCAAAACCCCGAAAGTCACCCCAAAACCCCAAAAGTGACACAAAAATTCCAAAAGTGACCCCAAAACCCCAAAAATTCACCCCAAAAATCCCAAAAGTGACCCCAAAAACCCGAAAAGTGACACAAAAATCCCAAAAGTGACCCCAAAACCCCAAAAGTCACCCCAAAACCCCAAAAATTCCAAAAGTGACCCCAAAACCCGAAAAGTGACACAAAAATCTCAAAAGTGACCCCAAAAAATCCTGAAAGTGACCCCCAAAAAACCCAGTGACCCCAAAAACCCCCAAGTGACCCCAAAAACCCCAAAAGTGACCCCAAAGATCCCAAAAGTGACCCCAAAAAATACTGAAAGTGACCCCAAAAATCCCAAAACTGACCCCCAAAATTCCCCAAACCCCCCAAATCCCCCATCCCAAACCTGCCCCCAAATCCCCCAAAACTTCCCCCAAAAATCCCCAAAACTGCCCCCCAAAACTGAGCCAAAAACGCCCCCAAACCCCCCAAAAGTGCCCCCAAAACCCCAAAATTCACCCCAAAAACCCCAAAAATGGCCCCAAATCCCCCCAAAATTCCCGTGTCCTCCTCCCCCTGTCCCCCCAAATTTTGGGGGTTTCCCGTCTCGGTTTTAGGGATTTTTTTCCCTCCCCAAATCACCCCAAAATTTGCGGCCCCGCCCCGTTTTTGGGCTGGTTTTGGGCTGTTTTTGGGGTGTTTTTGGGGTGACCCAGCCCCTGTTTCCCCCCCAGGACCCCCGGGGGGACCCCGAGCCCCCGGCAGAGCCCGGGGGGGGCCCCGAAAAGCTGCGGACCCCCCTGAAGGGGAGCAAGGGGGAGGCGTCACCACGGTGAGGGACCCCGAAATCGGGGACACCCCAAAATCGGGGACACCCAAAATAGGGGATCCTCAAAATAGGGGGATCCCGAAATCGGGGACACCCCAAAATCGGGAACCCCGAAATCGGGGACACCCCAAAATCGGGGACACGACAAAATCGGAGATCCCCCCAAAATCGGGGACACCCGAAATCGGAACACCAAAATCGGGGACATCCCAAAATCGGGGACACCCCGAAATAGGGGAGCCCCCAAAATCGGGAGACACCCCAAAATCGGGGATACCAAAATCGGGGAGCCCCCAAAATTGGGAACACCCAAAATTGAGGACACCAAAATCGGGAACCCCAAATAGGGGAGCCCCCCAAAATCGGGGACACCCAAAATCGGGGACCCCAAAAATCGGGGACACCCAAAATCGGGGACCCCAAAAATCGGGAACAGCTCGAAATCGGGGATACCCAAAATCGGGGATACCCTAAATCGGGATCCCCAAAATCGGGGACACCCCAAAATCGGGGACACCCAAAATCGGGGACACCCCAAATCGGGGATCCCCCAAAATCTGGGACCCCAAAATCGGGGGAGGGGGCTGGGGAGGGGGATTTGGGGTCCCAAAACGGGATTTGGGGTCCCTGGGGAGATTTTTGGGGTCCCTGGGGGCATTTGGGGGATGGGGGAGGGAGATTTTGGAGTCCCGGGTGGATATTTTGGGGTTCCCGGGCAGTTTTGGGGTCCCGGTGGATATTTTGGGGCAGTTTTGGGGTCCCGGGTGGGTATTTTGGGGTCCCGGGGCGGTTTTGGGGTCCCGGGTGGATATTTTGGGGTCCCGAGTGGGTATTTTGGGGTCCCAGGTGGATATTTTGGGGCAGTTTTGGGGTCCCGGGTGGGTATTTTGGGGCAGTTTTGAGGTCCCGGCGGTTTTGGGGTCCCGGGTGGGTATTTTGGGGTCCCGAGTGGGTATTTTGGGGTCCCGGGTGGGTATTTTGGGGTCCAGGTCGGTATTTTGGGGCGGTTTTGGGGTCCCGGGTGGATATTTTGGGGTCCCGGGTGGATATTTTGGGGTCCCGGGTCGGTATTTTGGGGTTCCCCGGGCAGTTTTGGGGCCCGGGTGGATATTTTGGGGTCCCGGCGGTTTTGGGGTCCCGGGTGGATATTTTGGGGTCCCGGGTGGATATTTTGGGGTCCCGGGTGGGTATTTTGGGGTCCGGGTCGGTATTTTGGGGCGGTTTTGGGGTCCCGGCGGGTTTGGGGTTCTCGGTGGATATTTTGGGGTCCCGGCGGTTTTGGGGTCCGGGTCGGTATTTTGGGGTCCGGGTCGGTATTTTGGGGCGGTTTTGGGGTCCCGGCGGGTTTGGGGTCCCGGTGGATATTTTGGGTCCCGGGTGGGTATTTTGGGGTCCGGGTCGGTATTTTGGGGCGGTTTTGGGGTCCCGGCGGTTTTGGGGTTCTCGGGTGGATATTTTGGGGTCCAGGTCGGTATTTTGGGGTCCCGGGTGGGTATTTTGGGGCGGTTTTGGGGGCCCGGGTCGGTATTTTGGGGCGGTTTTGGGGTCCCGGCGGGTTTGGGGTCCCGGTGGGTATTTTGGGGTTCCCGGGTGGATATTTTGGGGCCCGGGTCGGTATTTTGGGGTTCCCGGGTGGGTATTTTGGGGTTCCCGGGTGGATATTTTGGGGTCCCGGTGGGTATTTTGGGGTTCCCGGGTGGATATTTTGGGGCCCGGGTCGGTATTTTGGGGGCGGTTTTGGGGTCCCGGCGGGTTTGGGGTCCCGGGTGGGTATTTTGGGGTCCGGGTGGGTATTTTGGGGTCCGGGTCGGTATTTTGGGGCCCGGGTCGGTATTTTGGGGTCCAGGTCGGTATTTTGGGGCGGTTTTGGGGTCCCGGCGGGTTTAGAGTGCAGCCTCCCCCCAGGCCGGACTGCGGGCCCCCGGGCCGAGGCGCAGGGGAACCCCCAGAGGGAGCGCGGGGAGAGGAGCCCCGAGGGGGAGCGGGAGAGAACCCCCGAGGGACCCCCGGGACAGGTGCGACAGGGGACAGGGGACAGTGGGGACAGCGGAGGTGACAGGGGGACAGGGGACAGTGGGGACAATGGGGGCAGTGGGGACAGGGACAGGTGGGACAGGGGCGGTGACAGGGGGACAATGGGGACACTGAGGGGCAGAGGGACAGGGGACAATGGGGACAGTGGGGACAATGAGGGGCAGGGAGGGGGTGGGCAATGCGGGGACAGGTGGGACACGGGGACAATGGGGACACTGAGGGGGACAGTGGGGACAATGGGGACAGAGGACAATGAAGGGCAAAGGGGACAGGGGGACAATGGGGGAGGACAAGGAACAATGAGGGACAGGGACGGGGGGACACTGACGGGACAATTAGGGGAACAATGAGGCGACAGGGACGGGGGGACAATCGGGGCAATGGGGACAGGGGGACAGGGATGGGGACAATGGGGACAGTGGGGACAGTGCGGGGCACAGGGGACAGTGGGTGGCACAGGGACAATGGGGGGACAATCAGGGACACTGAGGGGACAATGGGGGTGACAGGGAGGACAGGGATGGGGACAGTGGGGACAATGAGGGGACAATGGGGAAACGGGGGACAATGAGGGGACACGGGGACAGTGGGGACAATGAGGGGACACTGAGGGACAATGGGGGACAGTGGGGACAGGGGTTGGGGGACAGAGGGACAATGGAGCAATGGGGACAGTGGGGACAATGAGGGGACAGTGGGGGACACAGGGGACACTGAGGGACAGTGAGGGGACACGGGGACAATGAGGGGACAATGAGGGACAGGGAACGGGGGACAGTGGGAGGTGTTGACAAGGGGGATGGGCACTTGGGGACAGCGGTGACACATTTTGGGGGGTGGGGTTGGGGTGGCACTGGGAGATGACACTGGGGACACCTGGAGGACATTGGGGACATCGCGTGACGCCGTTTTTGGGGTGGGGAGGGGCAGGTGACAGCTGAACCCCCAGAGCTCCCCAATCCGGGGGTTTGGGGTGACCCCGAGCTCGAGGTGTCCCCGCGGTGTCCCCACGGTGTCCCCCGTGTCCCCGTGTCCCCAGGGGGTCGGCGCGCGCGCTCTGGGAGCAGCTGGCCAGCGCTGGGCCCTGAGCAGGCGCTGCCCGAGAGCGTCGTGCTGGTGAAAGCGGCCGGCAGAGTGGCAGGGACAGGTGAGGGACCCCCGAAATTGGGGGGACACCCCGAAAATGGGGGAATCCCGAAATGGGAGGAATCCCGAAAATGGGGTGGACCCCGAAATTGGGGGAAATACCGAAATATGGGGGGGGGATTCCGGAAAATGGGGAATACCGAAATATGGGGGAATCCCAAAATATGGGGGGGGGATTCCGAAAAGGAGGGGAGAATCCCGAAATATGGGGGAATCCCGAAATGGGGGAATCCGGAAATATTGGGGAGGGATTCCGAAAAGGAGGGGAAATCCGAAAATGGGGAATACCGAAATATGGGGAAATACCGAAAAATGGGGGAATCCCGAAAAATGGGGAATACCGAAATATGGGGGAATCCCAAAATATGGGGGGATTCCGAAAAGGAGGGGAGAATCCCGAAAAATGGGGAAATCCCGAAATATGGGGGAATCCGAAATATGGGGGGAATCCCGGAAATATGGGGGAGGGATTCGAAAACGAGGGGGAGAATCCCGAAAAATGGGGGGACACCCCGAAATATTGGGGAGGGGATTCCGAAAGGAGGGGAAATCCCGAAAATGGGGAATACCGAAATATGGGGGTGAATCCCGAAAAATGGGGGGAAAATCCCCGAAAAATGAGGGGAAATCCCGAAATATGGGGGAATCCCAAAATATTGGGGGGATTCCGAAAAGGAGGAGAATCCCGAAAAATGGGGGGAATGCTGAAATTTGGGGAGGGGAACCCAAAATGGGGGAGGGGAATCCCTAAATATGGGAGGGAACCCCAAAAATGGGAGGGAAATCCCAAAAATGGGGGAAACCCTGAAATATGGGGAGGGAATCCGAAAATGGGGGAACCCCAAAATGGGGTGGTGACCCTGAAATATGGGGAAATCCCGAAATATGGGAGGAGCCCCAAAAATGGGGAGGGGAATCCCGAAAAATGAGGGGAACCCCAAAAATGGGAGGAAATCCCGAAATATTGGAGGAACCCCAAAATGGGGGAAATGCTGAAATTTGGGGAGGGAACCCCGAAATATGCAGAGAGGAAGCCAAAAATATGGAGGGGAGACCCCCAAAATATAGGGGGGGGAAATCCGAAAAATGGGGGAAATGCTGTAATTTGGGGGACCCCAAAACTGGGGGAACCCCGAAAATGGGGAGGAATCCCGAAATATGGGAGGGGGAATCCCGAAAAATGGGGGGAATAATGAAATTTGGGGGAATCCCAAAATATTGGGGGGAATTCCAAAAGGAGGAGAATCCCGAAAAATGGGGGAATAATGAAATTTGGGGGACCCCGAAAATGGGGAGGACACCCCAAAAATAGGGGAGGAATCCCGAAAATGGGGGGGGAAATCCGAAAATGGGGGAAACCCTGAAATATGGGGGACCCCGAAAATGGGGAGGAATCCCGAAAAACGGGGGGAAATCCCGAAAATGGGGAAATCCCGAAATATGGGAGGGACCCCGAATATGGGAGGAGAAATCCCGAAAAATGGGGGGACCCCGAAATATGAGAGAGAACCCCAAAAATGGGGAAATGCCCGAAAAATGGGGGGGGGGACGCCAAAGTATGGGAGGGGAGAACCCAAAATATGGAGGGGCACCCCAAAAATGAGGGAGGAACCCAAAATATGGGGGGAACGACCCAAATATGAGGGGGGAAGCCCCAAAATATTGGGGGGCACCCCAAAAATGGGGGAAATCCCGAAATACGGAGAGGGGAACCCAAAAATGGAGAGGAGGGGAACCCCAAATATGGAGGGAAACCCCAAAATACTGGGGGGGGGGACACACCTTAAAATGTGAGGGGGGGACACAAAATATGGGGGCACCCAAAATTTTAGGGGGCACCCGAAATCCAGGGGTGAGGCGCCCAGAAATGGGAGGAATGGAGGGAGGGGCGCCCCAAAATTTTGGGGGGGGGGGGGAGCACCCAAAATTTTAGAGGGGGGCCAAACCCAAAATTGGGGTCTGGCCAAGGGGGGGGATGTAAATAAAGGGTGGGGGCGCTCCAAAATTGGGGGCACACCAGAGACCCCAAAATGTGGGAGAGGGGGCGGGGACCCCCAAACTTGGGGAGGGGGAAATTTTGGGGGTGGGGTTGGAATCCATTGGGGGGTCTCTGACCCCTCCCCCACACCAACTGATTTTGGGGGGTGGTCTCTGACCCTCCCCTCCGATAATTTGGGTGGTGGTCTCGACCCCTGCCCCCCCGATGTTTTTTTTGGGGGTGGTCTCTGACCCTCCCCCCGATAACTCTGGGGGTGGTCTCTAACCCCTCCCCCCGGGTAATTTTGGGTGGGGTCTCTCCCCTCCCCAGTGGGTAATTTGGGTGGGGGTCTCTCTGCCCTCCCCCAGTGGGTAATTTGGGTGGGGGTCTCTCTCTGCCCCTCCCCAGTGGGTAATTTGGGTGGGGTCTCTCTCTGCCCCTCCCACCCCCGATAATTTGGGTGGGGTCTCTCTCTGCCCCTCCCCCGATAATTTGGGTGGGGTCTCTCTCTCTCCCCCCCTCAGTGGATAATTTGGGTGGGGGTCTCTCTGCCTCTCCCCCAGTGGGTAATTTGGGTGGGGGTCTCTCTCTCCCCTCCCCCAGTGGGTAATTTGGGTGGGGTCTCTAACCCCTCCCACCCCGATAATTTGGGTGGGGTCTCTCTCTCCCCTCCCCTCGATAATTTGGGTGGGGTCTCTCTCTGCCCCTCCCCCCATAATTTGGGTGGGGTCTCTCTCTGCCCTCCCCCCATAATTTGGGTGGGGTCTCTCTGCCCCTCCCCAGTGGGTAATTTGGGTGGGGGTCTCTCTCTCCCCCCCTCAGTGGATAATTTGGGTGGGGGTCTCTCTCTGCCCCTCCCCCAGTGGGTAATTTGGGTGGGGGTCTCTCCTCCCCAGTGGGTAATTTGGGTGGGGGTCTCTCCCCTCCCCCAGTGGGTAATTTGGGTGGGGGTCTCTGCCCCTCCCCCCCGATAATTTGGGTGGGGTCTCTCTCTGCCCCTCCCCCAGTGGGTAATTTGGGTGGGGTCTCTCCTCCCCCGATAATTTGGGTGGGGTCTCTAACCCTCCCACCCCCGATAATTTGGGTGGGGGTCTCTCTCTGCCCCTCCCCAGTGGGTAATTTGGGTGGGGGTCTCTCTGCCCCTCCCCAGTGGATAATTTGGGTGGGGTCTCTCTCTGCCCCTCCCCGCAGTGGGTAATTTGGGTGGGGCTCTCTCTCCCCTCCCCCAGTGGGTAATTTGGGTGGGGTCTCTCTCTCCCCCTCCCCCAGTGGATAATTTGGGTGGGGGTCTCTCTCTCCCCTCCCCAGTGGATAATTTGGGTGGGGTCTCTCTCTCCCTCCCCCGATAATTTGGGTGGGGGTCTCTCCCTCCCCCAGTGGATAATTTGGGTGGGGGTCTCTCTCTGCCCCTCCCCCCCGATAATTTGGGTGGGGTCTCTCCCTCCCCAGTGGGTAATTTGGGTGGGGGTCTCTCTCTCTGCCCCTCCCCCAGTGGGTAATTTGGGTGGGGTCTCTCTCCCCTCCCCAGTGGATAATTTGGGTGGGGTCTCTCTCCCCCCTCAGTGGATAATTTGGGTGGGGGTCTCTCTGCCCCCTCCCCCAGTGGGTAATTTGGGTGGGGGGTCTCTTACCCCTCCCCCCGATAATTTGGGTGGGGGTCTCTCTGCCCCTCCCCCAGTGGGTAATTTGGGTGGGGTCTCTAACCCCTCCCACCCCCGATAATTTGGGTGGGGGTCTCTCTCCCCTCCCCCCGATAATTTGGGTGGGGGTCTCTCTCTTGCCCCTCCCCCAGTGGGTAATTTGGGTGGGGTCTCTCTCTCGCCCCTCCCCCAGTGGATAATTTGGGTGGGGGTCTCTCTCTCTGCCCCTCCCCAGTGGATAATTTGGGTGGGGGTCTCTAACCCTCCCACCCCCGATAATTTGGGTGGGGTCTCTCTCCCCTCCCCCAGTGGGTAATTTGGGTGGGGTCTCTCTCCCTCCCCCAGTGGGTAATTTGGGTGGGGGTCTCTCTCCCCTCCCCCAGTGGGTAATTTGGGTGGGGGTCTCTCTCCCCTCCCCCAGTGGGTAATTTGGGTGGGGGTCTCTCTCTCTGCCCCTCCCCCAGTGGGTAATTTGGGTGGGGGTCTCTCTCTCCCCTCCCCCGATAATTTGGGTGGGGTCTCTCTCTCCCCTCCCCCAGTGGGTAATTTGGGTGGGGGTCTCTCTCTCCTCCCACCCCCGATAATTTGGGTGGGGGTCTCTGCCCCTCCCCCAGTGGGTAATTTGGGTGGGGTCTCTCTCTCTGCCCCTCCCCAGTGGGTAATTTGGGTGGGGGTCTCTCCCTCCCCAGTGGGTAATTTGGGTGGGGGTCTCTCCCCTCCCCCAGTGGGTAATTTGGGTGGGGGTCTCTCTCTCTCCCCCTCCCCCAGTGGATAATTTGGGTGGGGTCTCTCTCTCCCCTCCCACCCCCGATAATTTGGGTGGGGGTCTCTCTCTCTGCCCCTCCCCAGTGGGTAATTTGGGTGGGGGTCTCTCTCCCCCCTCAGTGGATAATTTGGGTGGGGTCTCTCTCTCTGCCCCTCCCCCAGTGGGTAATTTGGGTGGGGTCTCTCTCTCTGCCCCTCCCCCAGTGGGTAATTTGGGTGGGGGTCTCTCTCCCCCTCAGTGGATAATTTGGGTGGGGGTCTCTCCCTCCCCAGTGGATAATTTGGGTGGGGGTCTCTCTCTCTCTCCCCCCTCAGTGGATAATTTGGGTGGGGTCTCTCCCCTCCCCCAGTGGATAATTTGGGTGGGGGTCTCTCCCCTCCCCCAGTGGGTAATTTGGGTGGGGTCTCTCTCTCCCCCCCTCAGTGGATAATTTGGGTGGGGTCTCTCTCTCTCCCCCCCTCAGTGGATAATTTGGGTGGGGGTCTCTCCCCTCCCCTCGATAATTTGGGTGGGGTCTCTCTGCCCCTCCCCGGTGGGTAATTTGGGTGGGGGTCTCTAACCCCTCCCACCCCCGATAATTTGGGTGGGGTCTCTCCTCCCCAGTGGATAATTTGGGTGGGGGTCTCTCTCTCTCCCCTCCCCCAGTGGATAATTTGGGTGGGGGTCTCTCTCTCTCCCCTCCCCCAGTGGATAATTTGGGTGGGGTCTCTCTCTCGCCCCTCCCCCAGTGGGTGGCCGCGCTGCTCCTCGCGCGGGGCGTTCCCGCCGTGCTCGCGCCGGGGGGCGGAGCTACAGCTCGCGCTGGGCGCGGTCCTGAGCCGGATCCAGCGGCTGTGAGTGCCCGCGCCCCTCCCCCAAATTCGTGCGCGACCCCTCCCCAAATTCATCCGGGACCCCTCCCCAAAATATGGGAACAGTCCCCAAAACCCGCGACCCCTCCCCAAAATATATCCGCGACCCCTCCCAAATAAATACGGGACCCCTCCCAAATGTATCCGCGCCCCTCCCCAAATCAATGCGCGACCCCTCCCCAAATTAATGCGGGAACCCTCTCCAAATAGATACGGGACCCCTTCCCAAATTAATGCGGGACCCCTCCCCAAATCAATGCGCGACCCCTCCCCAAATTAATGCGCGACCCCTCCCCAAATTAATGCGGGACCCCTCCCCAAATTAATGCGGGACCCCTCCCAAATGTATCCGCGACCCCTCCCCAAATTAATGCGGGTCCCTTCCCAAATTAATGCGCGACCCTCCCCTAATATATCCGCGCCCCCTCCCCAAATATATCCGCGGCCCCTCCCCAAATTAATGCAGGACCCCTCCCTAAATCCGCGACCCTTCCCCCAAAATACGGGAACCCCTCCCAAAAATCCGGGACCCCTCGCAAAATATGGGAACCCTCCCCAAATCCGCTGACCCCTCCCCAAATGCGGGACCCCTCCCAAATCCGGGAACCCTTCCCTCGCAACATCTGAGACCCCTCCCCAAATCCGAGACCCCTCCCAAAATGCGGGACCCCTTCCCAAAATATGGGAACCCCTCCCCAAATCCGCGACCCCTCCCCAAATCCGGGACCCCTCCTCAATATCCGCGACCCCTTTCCCCAAAATTTGGGACCCCTCTCCAAAATATGAGCCCCTCTCCCCCAAATCCCCTTCCCCAAAATTTGGGACCAACTGAAAGTCCATGGACCCCCCAGGGACCCCTCCCCAAATTGAGATGGCCCCAAAATCCCAGGAACCCCTCGGGAGCTTGGAACCCCCTCACCTGCCCCTCACCTGCGACCCCTCACCTGTCCCACCTGTCCCTCACCTGTCTCACCTGTGCCTTGTCACCTGGCCCTGTTCTCTCACCTGTCCCCACCTGTCCCTCACCTGTCCCTTTTTTGTCACCTGTCTCACCTATCCCTGTCCCCTCACCTGTCCCTTACCTGTGACCCCCTCACCTGTCTCACCTGTCCCTTTTTGTCACCAATCCCACCTGTCCCTCACCTGTCCCTCACCTGTCCCTTTTTTGTCACCTGTCCTTTTGCCACCAATCCCACCTGTCTCACCTGTCCCTTTCTTGTCACCTGTCTCACCTGTCCCTGTTCCCTCACCTGTCCCTTACCTGTGACCTCCCCTCACCTGCCTCACCTGTTCCTTTTTGTCACCTGTCCCTCACCTGTGCCTTTTTTGTCACCTGTCTCACCTGTCCCCTTTTTGCCACCAATCCCACCTGTCTCACCTGTCCCTTTTTGTCACCTGTCCCACCTGTCTCACCTGTCCCTGTTCTCTCACCTGTCTCACCTCTCCCTCACCTGTCTCACCTGTCCCTCACCTGTCCCACCTGTCCCTGTTCTCTCACCTGTGCCTCACCTGTCCCGCCTGTCCCATCTGTCTCACCTGTGCCTCACCTGTCCCACCTGTCCCTGTTCTCTCACCTGTGCCTCACCTGTCCCACCTGTCCCTGTTCTCTCACCTGTGCCTCACCTGTCCCGCCTGTCCCATCTGTCTCACCTGTGCCTCACCTGTCCCACCTGTCCCTGTTCTCTCACCTGTCCCGCCCGTCTCACCTGTCCCTCACCTGTGCAGGTGTCACTGCTCGGCGCTGCCCCCCCGGGTGCTGAAGGTGGTGGCCGTGGGCGGGCCGGGTTCCACGGGGAGCCTCCTGAGGGCGTTCGTGCGGCACCTGGGCACACCTGGCGCTCACCTGGGCCCCCGCGGGTCCGACTGGCTCGGGCTGCTGCGCTTCCTCATCGTGCCCCTGGGTACCTGCGCACCTGGGCACACCTGGGGGCGTGGGGGATACACCTGGGAACACCTGGGATCCATGGGGGACACACCTGGAGCACACCTGGTGCTCACCTGGGCCCCCGCGGGAACCCGACTGGCTCGGGCTGCTGCGCTCCTCATCGTGCCCCTGGGTACCTGCGCACCTGGGCACACCTGGGCACAGCTGGGAACACCTGGGGGGTGTGGGGAATACACCTGGGCACAGCTGGGAACACCTGGGCACAGCTGGGAACACCTGGGGGCGTGGGGGACACACCTGGGCACACCTGGGCACAGCTGGGGGGTGTGGGGGCACAGCTGGGAACACCTGGGAACACCTGGGGGGTGTGGGGGACACACCTGGGCACAGCTGGGAACACCTTGGGGGTGTGGGGAATACACCTGGGCACAGCTGGGAACACCTGGGAACACCTGGGGGGTGTGTGGGACACACCTGGGAACACCTGAGGGACATGGGGGACACACCTAAAGGCACAGCTGGGCACAGCTGGGGGTGTGGGAGACACACCTTGGCACAGCTGGGGCTCACCTGGGCACACCTGGGGGTGTGGAGGACACACCTGGGAGCACCTGGGCACAGCTGGGGGTGTGGGAGATACACCTGGGCATTGCTGGGGCACACCTGGGCACAGCTGGGGGGTGTGGGGGCACACCTGGGCACAGCCGGGAACACCTGGGGGCTGTGAGGACACTTGGGCACACCTGGGGTGTACCTGTGCATACCTGGGGTGTACCTGTGCACACCTGGACACACCTGGGGTGTACCTGGTCACACCTGGGTTGTACCTGGTCACACCTGGGGTGTACCTAGTCACACCTGGGGTGTACCTGCGCACACCTGGGCACACCTGGGTTGTACCTGTGCACACCTGGGCACACCTGGGTTGTACCTGTGCACACCTGGTCACACCTGGGGTGTACCTGTGCACACCTGGTCACACCTGGGTTGTACCTGGACACACCTGGGGTGTACCTGGGCACACCTGGGTGTCCCTGGTCACACCTGGGTGTCCCTGGTCACACCTGGGTTGTACCTGGTCACACCTGTGTTGTACCTGGTCACACCTGGGTGTCCCTGGTCACACCTGGGTTGTACCTGGTCACACCTGTGTTGTACCTGGTCACACCTGGGTGTCCCTGGTCACACCTGGGTTGTACCTGGACACACCTGGGGTGTACCTGGGCACACCTGGACACTCCTGGGTTGTACCTGGGCACACCTGGGTTTTACCTGGTCACATCTGGGGCATACCTAGACACACCTGGGTTGTACCTGGGCACACCTGGGGTGTACCTGGGCACACCTAGACACACCTGGGTTGTACCTGGGCACACCTGGGTGTCCCTGGTCACACCTGGCCACACCTGTGGCAGGGCCCCACCCCGTGGCGCAGCACCTGGGCTCCCTGGACAGTCGCTACGGCGCCGCCTTCCTGGAGCCGGGCTGGCGGGAGCTGTTCTCGCGCAGCGAGGCACCTGCGGCAGGTGCGCACACCTGGGGCGGGGCCACCCGGGGTGACATCGGGGTCACCTCCTGTCACATCTTTGTGTCCTGGGGTGGGGGGCACCCATGGGTGGGAGGGGTCATGGGGGTGGGGGTGTCTGTGTCACCTCTGACGTCACCTCTGTCCCCTCCTGTCCCCCGGTGTCACCTTGGTGTCACCTCCTGTCACCTCATTGTGTCCTGGGGTGGGGGGCACCCATGGGTGGGGGGGGTTTTTGGGGGAAAGGTGTTGGTGTCACCTCAGGGTCACCTCAGTGTCACCTCCTGTCCCCCAGTGTCACCTTGGTGTCACCTCCTGTCACCTCATTATGTCCTGGGGTGGGGGGCACCCATGGGTGGGGGGTTTTGGGGAAAGGTGTCGGTGTCACCTCAGTGTCACCTCCTGTCCCTTGGTGTCACCTCGTTGTCTCCTGGGGTTGGGGTGGGGGCACCCATGGGTGGGGGGTTTTGGGGGAGAAGGTGTTGGTGTCACCTCAGTGTCACCTCAGTGTCACCTCAATGTCACCTCCTGTCCCCTGATGTCACCTGGTTGTGTCGTGGGTAGGGGGGGGGCACCCATGGGTGGAAAGGGGTCATGGGGGTGGGGTGTCTGTGTCACCTCTGACGTCACTTCTGTCACCTCCTGTCCCCTGGTGTCACCTCGGGGGACATCGGGACGTGTCCTGAGCTGGGGGGCTGCACTGGGGTGTCCCCGGGGGTCCCTGAGGTTTTGGGGTGTCCCGGGGGTCCCAGGGTTTTTGGGGGCGTGTCTCCAGGGATTTTGGGGTGTCCCCGGGGGTGTCTCCGGCGGGTTTTGGGGTGTCCCCAGGGTGTTTTGGGGTGTCCCCGGGGATGTCCCCTCGGTTTTTGGGGTGTCCCGGGTGTCCCCAGGGTGTTTTGGGATGTCCCCGGTTTTTGGGGTGTCCCCGGGGATTTTGGGGTGTCCCCGGTTTTTGGGGTGTCCCGGGGTCCCACCCCGCTGTCCCCAGAGCCGTTCGGGGTCCCCAGGTGTCCCCGGCGGGTTTTGGGGTGTCCCCGGGCGGGTTTTGGGGTGTCCCCGGTTTTGGGGTGTCCGGGTCCCACCCCGCTGTCCCCCAGAGCCGTTCAGTGTCCCCAGGTGTCCCCAGCGGGTTTTGGGGTGTCCCCGGGGGATTATGGGGTGTCCCCGGTTTTGGGGTGTCCGGGTCCCACCCCGCTGTCCCCAGAGCCGTTCAGTGTCCCCAGGTGTCCCCAGCGGGTTTTTGGGGTGTCCCCGGGGTTTTTGGGGTGTCCCCGGCGGGTTTTGGGGTGTCCCCGGTTTTGGGGTGTCCCGGGGGATTTTGGGGTGTCCCCGGCGGGTTTTGGGGTGTCCCCGGTTTTGGGGTGTCCCGGGTCCCACCCGCTGTCCCCAGAGCCGTTCGGGGTCGCCGCGCGCATCCTGTCCTTCGTGGCCGGCGCCGCGGTGACGGTGGCGCTGCCGGTGGCCGAGGCCATGCTGACCTGCCGGGACAAGTTGTGAGTGCGACACCGGGGACACGGGGACACTGGGGACACGGGGGGACACTGGGGACATGGGGACATTGGGACATTAGCGGGACATTGGGGACACGGGGGAGACATTGGGGACACGGGGGGACACGGGGGACACGGGGGACATTGGGACATTAGCGGGACATGGGGACATTGGGGACATTGGGGACACGGGGGGGACACTTGGGGACACGGGGGGACACGGGGGACATTGGGACATTAGCGGGACATGGGGACATTGGGGACATTGGGGGATTGGGGGATTGGTGACACTGGGGGGACATTGGGGGACACTGGGAACATTTGGGGACATTGGGGACACTGGGGGGACATTGGGGACATTGGGGGAGACACTGGAGGCACTGGGGACATTGGGGACACGGGAACATTGAGGACATTGGGTGACATTGGGGGGACACGGGGACTTTGGGGACATCAGGAACATCGGGGGAACACAAGATACGGGGTGGGGGACACTGGAGACATTGGGGGGACATCGGGGACATTTGGGGACACTGGGAGGACATGGGGACATTGGGGGACATTGGGAACATTTGGGGACACTGGGGACACGGGGGGACACGGGGACATTGGGGACACAGGGGGGACACGGGGGACATTGGAGGATTGAGGATATTGAAGGGACACGGGGACATTGGGGACACTGGGGACACGTGGGGACACTGGGGGACACCGGGGACACTGGAGACACTGGGACATTAGCGGGACATGGGGACATTGGGGACATTGGGGGATTGGTGACACTGGGGGACACAGAAATATTGGGGACCCAGGGACAGTGGGGACATTGGGGGACACTGGGACATTCGGGGGGACATTGGGGGACACTGGGAACATTTGGGGACATTGGGGACACTGGGGGACATTGGGACATTGGGGGGAACACGATCACGGGGCGGGGGACACTGGGACACTGGAGACATTGGGGAGACATCGGGGACATTTGGGGGGACACTGGGAGGACATGGGGACATTCGGGGGGACATTGGGGACATTGGGAACATTTGGGGATATTAGGGGACATTGGGGGCACTGGGACATTTGGGGACACTGGGGATACTGAGGGATTTGGGACTTTAGGGGACACTGGGGACACTGGGGGATTGGTGACATTGGGGACACTGTGGGGACACTGGGACATTGGAGGGTTGGGGATATTGAAGGGACACGGGGACATTGGGGACACTGGGGGACAATGGGGACATTGGGGACACTGGGGGACAATGGGGACATTAAGGGACATCAGGGGACATTTGGGACATTAGGGACATTGGGGGACACTGGGGGACATCAGGGGACACGGGGACATTTAGGGACATTTGGGGACATTGGGGACATGGGGACACGGGGCAGGGGCGGGTGGTGGCACCTGGGGACCGGCCACCCGTGAGGTCCCCACGTGTCCCCAACTGTCCCCAACTGTCCCCAGCCCCGACGAGGACTCGTGCCAGAAGTTCGTGCCCTTCGTGGGGGTGAGAGGGGAGGGGACACGGGGAGGGGACACAGGGGGAGGGGACACGGGGGGAGGGGACACGGGGGGAGGGACAGGTGACACCCAGGGATTTTGGGGGTCCCCAAGGGTTGGGGGGGACACTGGAGGGGGGACACGGTCCCTGGGGACAGGGGTGTCCCTGAGTGTCCCAAAATGTCTCTGAGTGTCCCCAGAGGTGTCCCCAGGGTGTCCCTAAGGTGTCCCCAGGGTGTCCCCAAGGTGTCCCCGAGTGTCCCGAGTGTCCCCAAGGTGTCCCCAGGTGTCCCCAAGATGTCCCCGAGTGTCCCCAGGGTGTCCCCAAAGTGTCCCCAAAGTGTCCCCAAGGTGTCCCTGAGTGTCCCCGAGTGTCCCCGAGTGTCCCCAGGGTGTCCCTAAGGTGTCCCCAAAGTGTCCCCAAGGTGTCCCCAGGGTGTCCCTGAGTGTCCCTAGGGTGTCCCAAAGTGTCCCCAGGGTGTCCCAGGGTGTCCCCAAAGTGTCCCCAAAGTGTCCCCAAGGTGTCCCCAAGATGTCCCGAGTGTCCCCAAGGTGTCCCCGAGTGTCCCCAAATGTCCCCAAGGTGTCCCCAGGGTGTCCCCAAAGTGTCCCAAGGTGTCCCAAGGTGTCCCCAGGGTGTCCCCAAGATGTCCCCGAGTGTCCCCAGGGTGTCCCCAAAGTGTCCCCAAGGTGTCCCCGAGTGTCCCCAGGGTGTCCCCAGGGTGTCCCCAAGGTGTCCCAGGGTGTCCCCGAGGTGTCCCCAAAGTGTCCCCAAGGTGTCCCCAAGGTGTCCCAGGGTGTCCCCAAGGTGTCCCAAAGTGTCCCCAAAGTGTCCCCAGGGTGTCCCCAAAGTGTCCCCAAAGTGTCCCCAGGGTGTCCCCAAGGTGTCCCCAAGGTGTCCCCAAGGTGTCACTGAGTGTCCCCAGGGTGTCCCCAAGATTTCCCCAGGGTGTCCCCAAAGTGTCCCCAAAGTGTCCCCAAGGTGTCCCTGAGTGTCCCTGAAGTGTCCCCAAAGGTGTCCCCAGGGTGTCCCCAAAGGTGTCCCCGAGGTGTCCCCAAGGTGTCCCCAAGGTGTCCCCAGGGTGTCCCTAGAGTGTCCCCGAAGTGTCCCCAAGGTGTCCCCAGGGTGTCCCAAGGTGTCCTTGAGTGTCCCCAAAGTGTCCCCGAGGTGTCCCCAGCTCCCCCGCAGGTGGTCAAGGTGGGCCTGGCCGAGATCCCCCCATGCTCCGGGTGAGTTTTGTGTCCCCCCAATGTCCCCATTTGTCACCGGGGTGTCCCCAGTGTCCCCTCCCCCTCACTGTCCCTCCCCCCCCCAGGTGACGGTGACACCGACGCGACCCCGGGCCTCGCTGTCCCTCCGCGTCCCCCCGGCGAAGGGAGGGGCCGAGGGTCCCCGCAGGCCACGACCCCCGCGTCCCCCTCCATGGCCGGGGCGCCCCAGGTGAGACCCCCGGGATTGGGGGGGCAGGGGTCCCAGGGAGTTTGGGGGTCCCTAGGTGCACTGGGGGAGGGGTCTCTGGAATTTTGGGGGGTCTCTGGTTGTTTTTGGGGGTCTCTGTGTGTTTTCTGGGGGTCTCTCTGTTTTGGGGGGTCCTTGGGTGTTTTTGAGGGTCCTGGGTGTTTTTGGGGGTCTCTGTGGTTTTGGGGTCTCTCTGTGTTTTTTGGGGGTCTCTGGTTGTTTTGGGGGTCTCTGGTTTGTTTTTGGGGGTCCTAATTCGGGGTCCCGCCCCCCAAGCTGGGGAGGCGCTGGGGCTGCAGGTGGATTATTGGGGCGGGGGTCCCAAGGGGTGTTTTTGGGGGGGGTCTCTGTGTTTTGGGGTCTCTCTGTATTTTTGGGGGTCTCTGTGTTTTTTGGGGGGTCTCTCTGTGTTTTTGGGGGTCCCGCCCCTAATTGTCCCGCCCCCCAGGCCGGGGAGGCGCTGGGGCTGCAGGTGGATTATTGGGGCGGGGTCTCTGATTTCTGGGGGATCCTGTGTGTGTTTTGGGGGTCTCTCTGTGTTTTTGGGGTCTCTGCTGTGTTTTTGGGGGTCCCTAATTCGGGTCCCGTCCCCCCAGGCCGGGGAGGCGCTGGGGCTGCAGGTGGATTATTGGGGCGGGGGTCTCTGATTTCTGGGGGGTTTCTGTGGTTTTTGGGGCTCTGGATGATTTTGGGGTCTCTGGTTGTTTTTGGGGGTCCCTAATTCGGGTCCCGCCCCCCCAGGCCGGGGAGAGCGCTGGGGCTGCAGGTGGATTAT
This sequence comes from Luscinia luscinia, assembly GCA_034336685.1. Lineage (NCBI taxonomy): Eukaryota > Metazoa > Chordata > Aves > Passeriformes > Muscicapidae > Luscinia > Luscinia luscinia. The sequence goes on from JAKWBO010000049.1 coordinate 81,024, forward strand.
TGGGGCGGGGGTCCCAAGGGGTGTTTTTGGGGGTCCCTGGGTGTTTTTTGGGGGGGGTCTTTTGTGGTTTTGGGGGTCTCTCTGTGGTTTTGGGGTCCCGCCCCTAATTCCGTCCCCCCAGGCCGGGGAGGCGCTGGGGCTGCAGGTGGATTATTGGGCAGGGGTCCCAGGGGTCTCTCCGCGGCACGTTCCGCTCGATGCTGGTGACGCGGCTGCCGCCCCAAGGGACCCCCCGGGCCCACCCCTGGCCATGACCCTCGTGAGCCGCGAGAAGAACAAGAAGGGTGAGGGGCGAGTTTGGGGAGGGTCCCGAAACGCGGAGGGGTGGGGTCCGAAATTTGAGGAGGGGATCCGAAATTTGGGGAGGGGGAACCGAAATTTGGGGGAGGGGGAACCGAAATTTGGAGGAGGGATCCGAAATTTGGGGAGGGGAACCGGGGAATTTGAGGAGGGGATCCGAAATTTGGGGGGCGGTGGGGATCCAAAGTTTGAGGAGGATCCGAAATTTGGGGAGGGGACCCGAAATTTGGAGGAGGGATCCAAAATTTGGGCGAGGGGAGAGCCGGAATTTGGGGAGGAGTTCTGAAATTTGGGAGGGGAACCGAAATTTGGGGGAGGAACCGAAATTTGAGGGGGGCATCCGAAATTTGGAGGGTGGGGAACCGAAATTTGGGGGAGGGGGAGATCCGAAATTTGGGATATGGGAGCAGCCGAAATTTGGGAGGGCACCCGAAATTTGGAAGAGGGAACCAAAATTTGGGCGAGGGGATCCGAAATTTGGGGAGGGAAACCGAAATTTCGGGAGGGGGATCCGAAATTTCGGGGAGTGCGGATCATAAATTTGGGGAGGGGCACCCGAAATTTGGAGGGGTGGATCCGAAATTTGGGGGCGATTCCCGAAATTTGGGGCGGGGGGCACCAAGGGATGAGGCGGGGGAGTTTGGGGAATTTTGGGGGAATTTTGGGGGAATTTTGGGGGGGATTTTGGGGGGATTTTGGGCTGTTTTGGGGGCGGCTTTGGGGTGGATTTTGGGGCTGGGTTTGGGATAATTTGGAATATTTTGGGGTGAATTTGAGATATTTTGGGGCCGGTTTTGGGACGTTTCAGAGCCGGTTTTGGGATGATTTTAGGATATTTTGGGGCAGGTTTTGGGGTGAGTTTGGGCTGTTTCAGGGCTGGTTTTAGGGGTAGATTTGGGATATTTTGGGGCTTTTTGAGGTGAGTTTGGGACATTTCGGGGCTGATTTTGGGGTGAATTTGGAATATTTTGGGATGAATTTGGGACATTTTGGGACGATTTTGGGATATTTCAGAGCTGGTTTTGGGGCAGGTTTGGGATATTTTGGGAATAATTTAAGAAATTTCGGGGCCGGTTTTGGGGTGAATTTGGGATATTTCAGGGCAGATTTTTGGGCTAATTTTGGGATATTTCGGGCCGGTTTTGGGGGCTGATTTTGGGGCATTTCGGGGCCGTTTTGGGGTGAATTTGGGATATTTTCGGGCTGATTTTGGAGCATTTTTGGGATATTTTCGGGGCTGATTTTGGGGCATTTCGGGGCTGGTCCTGAGCCGTTTTTGGGGCCGGTTTTGGGCTGATTTTGGGGCAGGTTTGGGATATTTTGGGGCTTATTTTGGGGTGATTTTGGGGCATTTAGGGCCGGTTCTGAGCCGATTTTGGGAGACGATTTTGGGGCCGGTTTTGGGCTGATTTTGGGGTTGAATTTGGGATATTTTGGGGCTGATTTTGGGGCATTTCGGGCGGGTCCTGAGAGGTTTTTTGGGGCCGGTTTGGGGGTGATTTTGGGGCATTTTTGGGATATTTTGGGATATTTCAAGGCGGTCGTGAGCTGGTTTTTAGGGCCGGTTTGGGATGAATTTGGGGCATTTTTTGGGAGATTTTGGGAGATTTCGGTGGGTCCTGAGCCGATTTTGGGGCCAGTTTTGGGGCATTTTTTGGGAGATTTTGGGAGATTTCGGGCGGGTCCTGAGCCGATTTTGGGGCCGGTTTTGGGGTGAATTTGGGACATTTTTGGGGCATTTCAGGGCCGGTCCTGAGCCGGTTTTGGGCTGAATTTGGGACATTTTTGGGACATTTTGGGACATTTCCGGGGCGGGTCCTGAGCGGTTTTTGGGGCCGGTTTTGGGGTGAATTTGGGATATTTTGGGCTGATTTTGGGGGCATTTCAGGGCCGGTCCTGAGCCGATTTTGAGGCCGGTTTTGGGATGAATTTGGGACATTTTTGGGATATTTTGGGACATTTTGGGACTTTTCGGGGCCGGTCCTGAGCCGATTTTGAGGCCGGTTTTGGGATGAATTTGGGACATTTTTGGGATATTTTGGGACAGTTTTGGGATATTTGAGGCGGGTCCTGAGCGGTTTTTGGGGCCGGTTTTGGGATGAATTTGGGCATTTTTGGGAGATTTTGGGAGATTTCGGGGCGGGTCCTGAGCCGATTTTGGGGCCGGTTTTGGGGTGAATTTGGGACATTTTTGGGGCATTTCAGGGCCGGTCCTGAGCCGGTTTTGGGCTGAATTTGGGACATTTTTGGGACATTTTTGGGACATTTCGGGGCGGGTCCTGAGCGGTTTTGGGGCCGGTTTTGGGGTGAATTTGGGATATTTTGGGCTGATTTTGGGGCATTTCGGGCCGGTCCTGAGCCGATTTTAGGGCCGGTTTTGGGGTGATTTTGGGATATTTTGGGGCTGATTTTGGGACATTTCGGGCGGGTCCTGAGCCGATTTTGAGGCCGGTTTTGGGATGATTTTGGGACATTTTGGGACATTTCGGGCCGGTCCTGAAAGCGGTTTTGGGGCCGGTTTTGGGGTGAATTTGGGACATTTTTGGGATGATTTTGGGACATTTTTGGGATATTTTGGGACATTTTGAGGATATTTCGGGCGGGTCCTGAGCCGATTTTGGGGCCGGTTTTGGGCTGAATTTGGGACATTTTTGGGATATTTTGGGACATTTTTGGGACATTTCGGGAAGCGGGTCCTGAGCCGATTTTGGAGCCGGTTTTGAGGTGATTTTGAGGCATTTTTGGGACATTTTGGGACATTTCGGGCGGGTCCTGAGCTGATTTTGGGGCATTTTTTGGGATATTTCGGGACATTTTGAGGACATTTCGGGGCCGGTCCTGAGCGGTTTTTGGGGCCGGTTTTGGGGTGAATTTGGGACATTTTTTGGGATGATTTTGGGACATTTTGAGGATATTTCGGGGCGGGTCCTGAGCCGATTTTGGGGCCGGTTTTGGGCTGAATTTGGGACATTTTTGGGATATTTTGGGACATTTTTGGGACATTTCGGGGCCGGTCCTGAGCCGATTTTGGAGCCGGTTTTGGGATGAATTTGGGACATTTTTGGGACATTTATGGGGGATATCGGGGCGGGTCCTGAGCCGATTTTGGGGTGATTTGGGGACATTTTTGGGATATTTTGGGACATTTCGGGCCGGTCCCGAGCGGTTTTGGCCCCCCAGTGCCCGCGCTGTTCAAGCGGCCCCGCGAGCCCGACCGCAGCCGGGGGTCGAGGGATCACGAGGCTGATCTGCGCCCCTGCCCCCCGCCCGCGCTGCTCAGCGGTGAGGAGGCGCGGGGAGGAGGAGCGCCAGGGGGAGGGGGAAAGGATTTTGGGGGTTCCGGAAAATCTGGGGGTCCCCAAAGGATGGGAGGGGATTTTGAAGGGGAGGGGGTTCCCAAAATTTGGGAGGGGAGTTTTGGAGGGGCACCCAAAGCTGGGGGGAGGGGGGAGGTTTGGGGGGCTCAGGAAAAATTTGGGGTCCCCAAAATTTGGGAGGCCTGGGGAGGGGTGGTTTTGAGGGGAGGGGCACCCGGGTTTGCGGTGGGAGAAAAAATTTTGGGGGAGGGGCTCAGGGAAAAAATTTGGGGGTCTCCAAGTTGGGAGGGTGGGGAGGGGTGGTTTGGGGGGGCTCAAAAAATTTGGGGGTCCCCAAAGTTGGGAATGGGGAGAGGACACCCAAGGGTGGGGGAATTTTGGGGGAGGGTCCCCAAAATTTGGGAATTAAGGGGATTGTGAGTGGGGGCGCCCATGGATGGGGAAAAAAGCTTAAAAGAAATTTGGGGGTCCCCAAAATTTGGGAATGGGGGAGGGAGTTTTGAAGGGGAGGGCTCCCAAGGGTGGGGGATTTTTGGGGAGAGGTCCCCAAAATTTGGGAATTAGGGATTTTGAGTGGGGGCGCCCATGGATGGGAGAAAAAAGGTTAAAAAAAATTTGGGGGTCCCCAAAAGTTGGGAATGGGGAGGGGAGTTTTGAAGGCGGGAGGGGCTCCCAAGGGTGGGGAAGTTTTTTTGTGGGGGTCCCCAAAATTTGGGAGTGGAGTTTTGAAGGGGGAGGCGCCGGTGAGTGAGGGAATTTTTGGGGAAATCTCCAAAATTTGGGTGGTTTTGAGGGGGGGGTTCGGGGCCGGTTTTGGGGGTCCCGGGGGGTCGCAGGGTGCCACCTGCCCCTCCCCCTGCAGTGACCGTGGACGGGACTCAGTGGGACGAGATCAAATTCTTCCAGCTGGCGGCGCAGTGGCCGTCGCACGTCAAACATTTCCCCGTGGGAAGCTCTTCGGGGGCCAAAGCCCCTGAGCCCCCGGACCCCAAAATCCGCCGGGGGCACCCCAAAATCCCAAAAACCGCCGGGGGGCACCCCGAAATTCCCCGGACCCCAAAAACCGCCGGGGGTGACCCCAAAATCCCCAAAACAGCCGGGGGCACCCCAAAATCCCAAAACTGCCTGGGAGGGACCCCAAAACCACCCCGGACCCCAAAACCCCAAAAACCCCGGGGACCCCAAAACTACTCCGGACCCCAAAACCGCCAAGGTTGACCCCAAAATCCCAAAACCGCCGGGGGTGACCCCAAAACCCCCGACACCCCAGGACCCCAAAAACCCGCCGGGAAGCACCCCAAAATCCCAAAACTGCCGGGGAGGGACCCCAAAACCCCCGACACCCCCAGGACCCCAAAATCCGCCGAGGGGGACCCCAAAATCCCAAAACCCCAAAAACCGCCGGGGAGGGGACACCAAAACCACCCTGGACCCCAAAAACCGCCCGGGGGTGACCCCAAAACCCACAAAACAGCCGGGGGTGGCCCCAAAACTCCCCGACCCCCCCCGAACCCCCAAAACCGCCGCGGGGTCCCCATCGCTTCTTGGGTCGCCCCTCCTCCACCCCCTCCCTCCCCCCCAAAAAAAAAAAAAAAAAGGTGCTGGGACACCCCAAAAGTGCCACCAACCCCCCAAAAATGTCACCAACACCCCAAAAGTGCCACCCCCAAAAATGTCAACAGTCCCCAAAGTGCCACCAACCCCTCCCCACCCCCCCCAAAAATTAAAAGGGTGCTGGGACCCCCCCCAAATAAAGTGCCACCAACCCCCAAAATGTCACCAACCCCCCGCCCCCCAAATCGCCCGTGGTTCCCACGCCCCTCCCCCGCGCCCCCAGTGCTAAATTCGGGTTTTTTGGGGAGGGGGCTCAGCCCCTCCCCACCCCCGTGCTGGTGCCAAAGGGGGAGGAGCTGAGACCCCCTGCGCCCTGCCCCCACCCCCGGCTGCGGCTCGGAGCCCCTCCCCACCCCGGGCGCGCGGGGGGGAGGGGCAGGGTATCTCAATAAAGACTCTGAGAGCGTCACCCGTGTCACCTGTGTGTCACCTGTGTGTCACCTGTGTCACCTGAGTGTCACCCGTGTCACCTGTCACCTGTGTCACCTGTCACCTGTGTTACCTGTATCACCTGTGTCACCTGAGTGTCACTTCTGTGTCACCTGTGTAATCTGTGTCACCTGTCACCTGAGTGTCACCTGTGTCACCTCTGTGCTCCTCCTGTGTCACCTCCTGTGTCACCTGTGTGTGACCTGTGTCACCTGTGTCACCTCTGTGCCACCTCCATGTCCCTTTGTCACCTCCATGTCACCTCTGTGTCCCTTTGTCACCCCGTGTCCCCAGTGCCACCTCCGTGTCACCTCCCGTGTCACCTCCCTGTCCCCACTGTCACTGTCCCTGCGCCACCTCCGTGTCCCCTCCCGTGTCACCTGCGTGTCCCTGTGCCACCAAGTGTCCTGTCCTGTGTCACTGTCCCCGTGTCACTCTGTCCCTCTGGCTGTGTCACTGTCCCCGTGTCCCTGTCCCTGTGTCACACTGTCCCCGTGTCACTCTGTCCCTCTGGCTGTGTTACTCCCGTCCCCATCCTGTCCCAGTGCCACCCCCGGTGTCACCGTGTCCTGCTGTCACCCTGGGGGGACAGGGGTGAGGGACAGGGTGGCACTAGTGACACGGGGTGACACTGGGTGACAGGGAGGGGGACACGGGGACATCGGGGGGTGACACTTTAGTCACCGTGTCACCTGTGTCACCCTCAGGGGTCACTCAGGGGTCCCTCGGGGTCACTTGGGGTCACTCAGGGATCACTCAGGGGTCACTCAGGGGTCACTCGGGGTCACTTGGCGTCACTCAGGGGTCACTCAGGGGTCCCTCGGGGTCACTTGGGGTCACTCAGGGGTCACTCAGGGGTCACCTGCCCTCAGGCCCCGCCCCTGCCCCACCCATGTGATTCTCCCAAGCCCCTCCCCTCCCCAAATACCTTTCACAAACCCCGCCCTAAGCCCCTCCCCTCACAAGCCCCTCCCTCACAAGCCCCTCCCCTCACAAGCTCCCCACCCCAAATCCCCTCCCCAAATTTCCTTCCAAGCCCCTCCCTCCTCAGCCCCCACCCTCCCCAAGCCCCCCCCCAAAAATCTCCCAGTCCCCTCCCCCTCCCAAACCCCTCCCCCACCCCAATCCTCTCTCCAAACCCCTCCCCTCCCCAGACCCTCCCCAAGCCCCCCTCCAAGCCCCGCCCCTTTCCCAAGCCCCGCCCTTTCCAAGCCCCGCCCCTCTATTCCCTGCCCATTTCCCAGCCCCTCCCCTCTCCAAGCCCCGCCCCTTCCCAAGCCCCGCCCTCCCAGCCCCTCCCCTCTATTCCCCGCCCATTTCCCAGCCCCTCCCCTCTCAAACCCCCGCCCTTTCCCCAAACCCCGCCCTTTCCCAATCCCTCCCCCTCTCAAAGCCCCGCCCACCCCGGCCCCGCCCCTCCTGGCCCCGCCCACCCCGGCCCCGCCCCTCCCGGGCCATGGCTCCTGCCGCCCGCCGCTCCCGGTAGCGTTTTTGGGCTTTTCCCCCTCCCCTCCCCCCCTTTTTTTTTTTAAATCCCCCTCCCCCGCCATGGCCGGACCCCGGGGCTGAGCCCCCTCCCCCACTCCCCACCCACCCCTCCCCACTCCCCCGCGCCCCTCCCCCCATCATGGCGTTCACCTTCGCCGCCTTCTGCTACATGCTGACCCTCGTGCTCTGCGCCTCCCTCATCTTCTTCGTCATCTGGCACGTGAGTGGCGCCCCCAAATTTGGGGGGTCGGGGGTGGGGGGTCCATGGGAATTGTCCCCAAAATCCCCAAACCCCAAAAACGGGGGCTGGGGGCTGGGCAGGTGAGGGAGGGGGAGGGAATGAAATTTGGGATTGACACTGAACCCCCCGCGGGGAAAGGGGGAGGGGAGATCCCCGAAATTGGGGAGGGGCGTCGCCAGGTCGCGATTTTTTTGGGGGGAGGGGGGGCGTTGCCAGGTAACGGCGGGGGCGTGGTTACCATGGCAACGATGGGGAGGGGGATGGAGGAATTTTGGGGAGACCCCGGGGGGTTTCGGGGCCGTTTCAAGGCCGTTGCTAAGCGGCGGCGTTGCCATGGCAACAGATGCGGCGGCTCCGCTGGCGCCGCTTTGGGGGGTCGCGATGCCGGGGGGGTTTGGGGGGATTTTGGGGGTCTGGCTGCCCCTCCCCCAGGGTTAACCGGAATTTTGGGGGTTCCGAGGGAATTTTGGGGAGTCTGGGGAATTTTGGGGAATTTGGGGAGATTTGAGGGAGATTTTGGGGGTTCGAGGGTGTTTTGGGGGCTTCCCAAGGAATTTGGGGGTTCTGGGAGGGTCTGGGGGGTCTGGGGGGGTCTGGGGGTCTTGCTGCCCCTCCCCCAGGGTTAACCCAAATTTTGGGGGATTCCGAGGGAATTTTGGGGGAGTCTGGGCGGATTTTTGGGGGGAATTTGGGGGAGATTTTGGGCGAATTTGGGGAGATTTTTTGGGGTCCGAGGGTTTTTGGGGGGTTTTGGGGGTCTGGGTGACCTCACTGCCCCTCCCCTAGATTAACCCGAATTTTGGGGGTTCCGAGGGAATTTTGGGGGAGTCTGGGGAATTTTGGGGGTTTTGGGGGAATTCGGGGGAGGTTTTTGGGGTCCGAGGGTTTTTGGGGGGGTCCCGGGGGAGGTTTTGGGGGCTCTGGGGGGTCTGGGGGTCTGGGTGACCTCACTGCCCCTCCCCTGCCTTAACCCAAATTTTGGGGGTTCCGAGGAATTTTGGGGGAGTCTGGGGGAATTTTTGGGGGTTTTGGAGACATTTGGGGAGATTTTGGTCGAATTTGGGGAGATTTTGGGGTCCGAGGGTGTTTTGGGGGGTCCCGGGGAATTTGGGGGGGTCTGGGGGTCTGGCTGCCCTCCCCTGGATTAACCCGAATTTTGGGGATTCCGAGGAATTTTGGGGAGCCTGAGCGGATTTTTGGGGGGTTTTGGGGAATTTAAGGGGATATTTAGGGCGAATTTGGGGAGATTTTTGGGGTCCGAGGGTGTTGGGGGGTCTCGGAGAATTTGGGGGGTCTGGGGGTCTGGGTGACCTCACTGCCCCTCCCCTGGATTAACCCAAATTTTGGGGATTCGAGGAAATTTTGGGGGAGTCTGGGGGAATTTTTGGGGGTTTTGGAGACATTTGGGGAGATTTTGGGCGAATTTGGGGAGATTTTGGGGGTTCGAGGGTGTTTTGGGGGTCCCGGAGAATTTTGGGGGTCTGGGGGTCTGGCTGCCCCTCCCCCTGGATTAACCCGAATTTTGGGGATTCCGAGGAATTTTGGGGAGCCTGAGGGCGGATTTTTGGGGGGTTTTGGGGAATTTGGGGATATTTTGGGGCGAATTTGGGGAGATTTTTGGGGTCCGAGGGTGTTTTGGGGGGTCTCGGAGAATTTGGGGGGTCTGGGGGGTCTGGGTGACCTCACTGCCCCTCCCCTGGATTAACCCAAATTTTGGGGATTCCGAGAAATTTTGGGGGAGTCTGGGGGGAATTTTTGGGGGTTTTGGAGACATTTGGGGAGATTTTGGTCGAATTTGGGGAGATTTTGGGGTCCGAGGGTGTTTTGGGGGGTCCCGGGGAATTTTTAAGGGGGTCTGGGGGTCTGGCTGCCCCTCCCCCCTGGATTAACCAATTTTGGGGGATTCCGAGGAATTTTGGGGTAGCCTGAGGCGGATTTTTGGGGGTTTTGGAGACATTTGGGGATATTTTGGGCGAATTTGGGGAGATTTTGGGGGTCCGAGGGTGTTTTGGGGGGTCCCGGGGAATTTGGGGGTCTGGCTGCCCCTCCCCCTGCCTTAACCCAAATTTTGGGGGTTCGAGGAATTTTGGGGGGATTTTGGGGGTCTGGGTTTTGCGCCCCTCCCCCATTTTAGCTTTGGTTTTTGGGGGGGGTCCCGGGTTTTTTGGGGTTTTTTGGGGGGGGGAGGGCTGGGGAGATTTTGGGGCGTTCGGTCCTTTCCCCTCCCCACTCGCGTTGGGGGTGGGGAGGATTTAAGGGGAGATTTTTGGGGGGGATCTCAGGAGGATTTTTTTTTGGATCTTGGGGGTCTCCTGAGGACAAACCCCTCCCCAAATTTCCCCTCCCCAAATTTCCCCTCCCCCAGATCATCGCCTTTGACGAGCTCCGCACGGATTTCAAAAACCCGATCGACCAGGGCAACCCCGCTGGGCGTGTGAGGGGCCCCAAACCCCCAAAAACCCCCAAAAACCCCCAAAAACCCCCGGGGACCCCAAAAATATCCACGGGGACCCCAGAAATATTCACAGTGACCCCAAAAACCCCCAAAAACTCCCCCCTGGGGACCCCGAAAAACATCCACAGGGACCCCAAAACTTCCCGGGGACCCAAAAACCCCCCAAAACCTCCAAAAACTCCCCGGGGACCCCAAAATATCCACAGGGACCCCAAAAACCTCCCAAAACCCCCAAAAACTGCCCCCGGGGACCCCAAAAATCTCCACGGGGACCCCAAAAACTTCCCAAAAATCCCCCGGGGACCCCAAAAATATCCACGGGGACCCCAGAAATATTCACAGTGACCCCAAAAACCCCCAAAAACTCCCCCCCGGGGACCCCAAAAATATCCACGGGAACCCCAAAAACCTCCCGGGGACCCAAAACCCCCAAAAATCCCCCGGGGACCCCAAAAATCTCCACAGGGACCCCAAAAATATTCACGGGAACCCCAAAACCCCCAAAAATCTCCACGGGGACCCCAAAAATATCCACGGGGACCCCAGAAACCTCCCGGGGATGCCAAAAACCCCAAAAACTCCCCCGGGGACCCCAAAAATATCCACGGGAACCCCAAAAACCTCCCGGGGATCCCAAAATATTCACAGGGACCCCAAAATCCCCTGGGACCCCAAAACTCCCCCAAAAACCTCCGGGGATCCCAAAACCCCAAAAATCCCCGGGGACCCCAAAAACCCCACGGGGACCCCAAAAACTCCACAGGGACCCCAAAAACTCCCCCAAAACCTCACAGGGGACCCCAAAACCCCTCCCGGGACCCCCAAACCCCCAAAGCCCCCAGCCCCCCAGGACCCCCAAAATCCCCCAAACCCCCCAGGACCCCCACCCCAATTTCCACTGGAAACCCCCGGACCTCCAGGACCCCCAGGACCCCCAAAATCCCCCGGGACCCCAAAATCCCCCGGGACCCCCAAAATCCCCCCTGAGACCCCTCCAGACCCCTCCCCCCACCCTGAGGACCCTCCCATGGATCCCTTGCCCCTCCCCCACCCCTTTAAACCCCCCTCCCCCCCCACGGGACCCCCAAATTTTCCCCTCCGGGGAATGGGGGAGGGCGGATCGCCCTGGGGGTGGGGAGGGGCAGAATCGAGGTCGTTTCTATTTTTAGCCCCCCAAAACCGGGACGGGTCCTGCCCCTCCCCCCCTCCCCCCACCCGACCCCGTTCCTGCTTCCCTCCCCCCCCCAAAAAAAAAACACCTCGGGGTGGGGGAGGGGCACTCAGGGATTTTGGGGACCCCCACAAATTTTGGGGACCCCCCAATTTTTCCCCCCCCCCCGCAGCGCGAGCGGTTGAAAAACATCGAGAGGATTTGCTGCCTCCTGCGCAAGGTGGGGACCCCCAAAAAAATAAACCCCAAAAACCCAAAACCCAGAACTGGTGGCCCTGGTGACCTTGAGGTGACCCCAGGGACACTGGGTGCCCTGGTGGCACTGGGTGACCCTGGGGCCATTGAGGTGGCTCTTGGTGACACTGGTGTGTCCCTGGTGACTTTGGGTGCCCCTGGTGACATTGGGGTGCCCCTGGTGACACTGGGATGGCCCTGGGGACACTGGGGTGACTTTGGGGACATTGGGGTGACCCTGGTGACCCTGGGGTGACCCTGGGGACACTGGGGTGGCTCTGGGGACATTGGAGTGGCTTTGGTGACACTGGCGTGTCCCTGGTGACTTTGGGTGTCCCTGGTGACTTTGGGTGCCCCTGGTGACACTGGGATGGCCCTGGGGACATTGGGGTGACCCTGGGGACACTGAGGTGACCCTGGGGACATTGGGGTGGCTCTTGGTGACACTGGCGTGTCCCTGGTGACTTTGGGTGCCCCTGGTGACACTGGGGTGGCCCTGGGGACACTGGGTGACCCTGGTGACACTGGGATGATCCTGGTGACACTGGGTGGCCCTGGTGACTTTGGGTGCCCCTGGTGACACTGGGATGACCCTGGTGACACTGGGTGGCTCTTGGTGACACTGGGGTGCCCCTGGTGACACTGGGTGTCGGCGCTGTCGCCCCCAGCTGGTGGTGCCCGAGTACTGCTGGTGGTGACCCTGGGGACTGTGGGTGACCCTGGTGACACTGGGTGGCTCTTGGTGACACTGAGGTGGCTCTGGGGACATTGGAGTGGCTTTGGGGACACTGGGGTGACCCTGGTGACACTGGGTGACCCTGGGTGTTGGCGCTGCCGCCCCCAGCTGGTGGTGCCCGAGTACTGCATCCACGGGCTGTTCTGCCTCATGTTCCTGTGCGCGGCCGAGTGGGTGACGCTGGGGCTGAACCTGCCGCTGCTGCTCTACCACCTGTGGAGGTACCGGGGGAAACGGGGGGGCACGGGGGGCACAGGGGGTAATGGGGGGTCCTGGGGGTCCTGGGGGTCCTGGGGGGTCCTGGGGGTCCGGGGGGGCACGAGGGGTCCTGGGCTTGGGGGTCCCCAAGGTCTGGGTGACGCTGGGGCTGAACCTGCCGCTGCTGCTCTACACCTGTGGAGGTACCGGGGGAAACGGGGGGTCCGGGGGGCACGGGGGGGCACAGGGGGCACAGGGGGGTCCTGGGGGGCATGGGGGTCCTGGGGGTCCTGGGGGGTCCTGGGGGTGTCCTGGGGTCCGGGGGAGCACGGGGGTCCTGGGCTGCGGGGGTCCCCAAGAATCTGGGGCTGAACCCGCCGCTGCTGCTCCACACCTGTGCAGGTACCAGGGGGTCCTGGGGGGCACGGGGGGGCACAGGGGGTCCTGGGATGTCCCCAATGTCCCCAGAGTGTCCCCTCAGTGTCCCCAGGGTGTCCCTGCAGTGTCTCTGATGTCCCTTCAGTGTTCCCAGACTGTCCCCTCAGTGTCCCCTCACTGTCCCCATGGTGTCCCTGATGTCCCCTCAGTGTCCCCCTGATGTCCCCAGACTATCTCCATGGTGTCCCTGATGTCCCTCAGTGTCCCCTCACTGTCCCCTCCCTGTCCCAGGTACTTCCACCGCCCGGCCGACGGCTCCGAGGGGCTCTTGGTGTCCCTGATGTCCCTACACTGTCCCCTCGGTGTCCCCTCAGTGTCCCCACACTGTCCCCATTGTGTCCCTGATGTCCCCCTGATGTCCCCATGGTGTCCCCAGGTACTTCCACCGCCCGGCCGACGGCTCCGAGGGGCTCTTTGACGCCGTGTCCATCATGGACGCCGACATCCTGGGCTACTGCCAGAAGGAGGCCTGGTGCAAACTGGCCTTTACCTGCTCTCCTTCTTCTACTACCTGTACAGGTGCGCCCGGGCCCGGCACTGCGGGGACTGGGGGGACTGGGGACTGGGGGGCACGGGGAGGGACTGGGAGGGAACTGGGAGGGACTGGGAGGGAACTGGGAGGGACTGGGGGAGCACTGGGAGGGACTGGGAGGGACTAGGAGGGACTGGGGGAGCACTGGGAGGGACTGGGGAGCACTGGGAAGGACTGGGAGGGACTGGGGGGACTGGGAGGGACTGGGAGGGACTGGGGGAGCACTGGGAGGGACTGGGAGGGACTGGGGGGAACTGGGAGGGACTGGGAGGGACTGGGGGCGGTGTTTGAAGGCACTGGGAGGGGATGGAAGGGAATTGGGAGGGACTGGGGGGAACTGGGAGGAACTGGGGAGCACTGGGAGGAACTAGGGGGACTGAGTGAGCACTGGGGGGCACTGGGGGAGCACTGGGGGGGACTGGGAGGGACTGGGGGGCTGTTTGGGGTAAAACTGGGAGGAAATGGAAGGGAACTGGGAGGGACTGGGAGGGATCAGATGGGACTGGGAGGGATTGGGAGCAACTGGGGACACTGGGAGACACTGGGAGGCACTGCAGGAGCACTGGGAGGGACTGGGAGGGACTGGGTGAGCACTGAGGGCCACTGGGGAGCACTGGGAGGGATTAAGGGAGGTGTTTGGCGACACTGGGAGAGGATGGAAGGGAACTGGGAGGGACTGGGGGAGATCAGAGGGGACTGGGGGAGCACTGGGAGGACTGGGAAGGACTGGGGGAGCACTGGGAGGGACTGGGAGGGACTGGGAGGATGTTTGGGGGAGCAGAACGGGATTGGAGGGACTGGGAGATACTGGGAGGGAACTGGGAGGTATTTGGGGAACTGGGAGGAACTGGGAAGGATCTGGGGGATGTGCAATGGGACTGGGAGAGAGTGGGAGGGGACTGGGGGCACTGGGATGAACTGGGATGAACTGGGCAGGCATTGGGGGCACTGGGGCAGGACTGGGATGAACTGGGATGAATTAGGGCAGGACTGGGGAGGCACTGGGATGAGGGGGGCACTGGTCTGAACTGGGCCATACTGGGAGCCCCAGTGTGCCCCTCCCCCAGTATGGTGTACACACTGGTGAGCTTCTGAGGGGGACCCCCGCCGCTGGACCAGGACCCCCGGATTTGGGGACCCCCGGATTTGGGGACCCCCCGATTTTGGGACCCCCCGGATTTGGGGACCCCCCCAGATTTGGGGACCCCCGGATTTGGGGACCCCCTGGATTTGGGGACCCCCCCCGGATTTTGGGACCCCCCCGAATTTTGGGGACCCCCCCCGGATTTAGGGACCCCCAGTTTGGGGACCCCCGGATTTTGTGACCCCTCCCAAATTTTGGGGACCCCCGGATTTTGGGGACCCCCCCGGATTTGGGGACCCCCCAGATTTTGTGACTCCTCCCAAATTTTGGGGACCCCCCAGATTTTGGAGTTCCTCCGGATTTTGTGACCCCCTCTGGATTTTGGGACCCTCCCGAATTTTGGGGACCCCCCGGATTTTGGGGACCCCCCCCGGATTTTGGGACCCCCCCGGATTTGGGGACCCCCGGATTTGGGGACCCCCCCGGATTTTGGGACCCCCGGATTTTGGGACCCCTCCCAAATTTGGGGACCCCCCGATTTAGGACCCCCCCGGATTTAGGGACCACCCCCAGACTTTTGTGACCCCTCCCAAATTTTGGGGACCCCCTGGATTTTGGGGCTCCCTCCCGGATTTTGTGATCCCCCAGATTTTTGGGACCCCCCCCCGGATTTTGGGACCCCCCAGTTTGGGGACCCCCCCGGAATTGGGACCCCCAGTTTTGTGACCCTCCCAAATTTTGGGACCCCCGGATTTTGGGGTTCCCTCCCGGATTTTGTGACCCCTCTGGATTTTGGGACCCCCCCCAGATTTTGGGACACCCCCCCGGATTTGGGGACCCCTCCCGGATTTGGGGACCCCACCCCCCGGATTTAGGGACCACCCCAGATTTTTGTGACCCCATCCCAAATTTTGGGGACCCCCCGGATTTTGGGACCCCCTCTGGATTTGGACACCCCCTCCCGGATTTGGGGACCCCTCCCAAATTTTGGGACCTTCCGGATTTGGGGACCCCCCCCGGATTTTGGGGACCCCCGCCCCTCCCCCGAGCTGCCGCAATGACCCCGATCTGGGGAGCGGGGGGGGTTAGGGGCACCTCCCAGTTTGGCCCAGTGGCTCCCAGTCCGTCCCAGTTCAGCCCCCGCTGGGTTTGTGTCGTGGCTCAATAAAGACAAATGGCACCAGTGACTGACTGGGAGCACTGGGAGGGACTGGGAGGAACTGGGGGACTGGGGAGCACTGGGAGGGAACTGGGAGGGACTGGGAGGGACTGGGGGAGCACTGGGAGGGACTGGGAGGGAACTGGGGGCACTGGGAGGAACTGGGGAGCACTGGGAGGGAACTGGGAGGGACTGGGAGGGACTGGGAGCACTGGGAGGGACTGGGAGGGAACTGGGGGGTACTGGGAGGAACTGGGAGCACTGGGAGGAACTGGGAGGGACTGGGAGGGCACTGGGGGTTACTGGGAGGGACTGGGAGGGGACTGGGGGCACTGGAGGGGTACTGGGAGGAACTGGGGGATACTGGGGAGGGGCATGGGAGGACGGTGGGGTACTGGGCGCACTGGGATGTGATACTGGGAGCACTGGGAGAACTGGGAAGGTGATACTGGGGAGCACTGGGAGGGCACTGGGAGGGACTGGGAGATACTGGAAGGGCACTGGGGGGGACTGGGGGCACTGGGAGGTGATACTGGGAGCAGTGGTGGTGCTCACTTGTGGCACTGGGGACACTGGGGGCGGCTCTCACGTCCCACTGGTGGCACTGGGAGGCACTGGGAGCACTGGGAGGTGATACTGGGAGCACTGGTGGTGGCTCTCACGTCCCACTGGTGGCACTGGGAGGGCACTGGGGGGACTGGGAGCACTGGGATGTGATACTGGGGACACTGGGGCAGCTCTCACCTCCCGCTGGGTGAAACTGGGAGGCACTGGGAGCACTGGGATGGCCATGGGGGGCACTGGGAGCACTGGTGGTGGCTCTGGGGACACTGGGGGCGGCTCTCACGTCCCACTGGTGGCACTGGGAGCACTGGGAGGTGATACTGGGAGCGCTGGGAGCACTGGGGCCGCCCCTCCCCCAACGAGCCAGGGCTGAGCACCGGGAGCTTTATTGGGGACACTGGGGGAGGGGACACTGAGGGGACACAGGTGACACTGGGGGACAGGTGACACCAGGGACAGGTGACACTCAGGTGACACAGGGGGTCACAGGTGGCACAGGTGACACTGGGGGGACAGGTGACACTAGGACAGGTGACACAGGTGAGGGTGGCACAGGTGACACTGGGGGACAGGTGACACAGGTGAGAGGACACAGGTGACACTGGGGGACAGGTGACACCAGGGACAGGTGACACAGGTGAGGGTGACACAGGTGACACAGGGTGGTGCAGGTGACACTGGGGGTCACAGGTGGGGACAGGATGACACGGTGCCAGCTGATGCAGGTGACAGGGGGCTCGGGTGCCAGGTGTGCTCCAGGTGACACAGGTGACACTCAGGTGTGTCCCCAGGTGACACTCAGGTGTGCTCCAGGTGACACAGGTGACACTCAGGTGTGTCCCAGGTGACACTCAGGTGTGCTCCAGGTGACTGAGGTGACACTCAGGTGTGTCCCAGGTGACACTCAGGTGTGCTCCAGGTGTCCCAGGTGACACAGGTGACACTCAGGTGACACAGGTGACGTTCAGGTGGCACAGGTGTGTCTCAGGTGTGTCCCAGGTGACACAAGTGACACTCAGGTGTCTCAGGTGTGTCCCAGGTGACACAGGTGACACTCAGGCGTGTCCCAGGTGACACTCAGGTGTCTCAGGTGACACACAAGTGGCACTCAGGTGTCTCAAGTGATGCTCAGGTGACACAGGTGACACTCAGGTGACACCCAGATGCCAGGTGACACAGGTGACACTCAGGTGACACAGGTGATGTTCAGGTGACACACAGGTGACACTCAGATGTCTCAGGTGACACTCAGGTGACACAGGTGATGTTCAGGTGACACAGGTGACACTCAGGTGACACAGGTGACGTTCAGGTGGCACAGGTGTGTCTCAGGTGTCTCAGGTGACACAAGTGACACTCAGGTGTCTCAGGTGTGTCCCAGGTGACACAGGTGTCTCTCAGTGACACTCAGGTGACACAGGTGTCTCTCAGGTGACAATGGGGGCAGCCCCACCTGCGCCGTCAGCAGCGGCGCCTCCCGGCCCGGGAGCAGCACCAGCACCTGGGGGGGGAGGGTGAGACCCCCAGGTGTGACCAGGTGTGACACTGACCCCCCAGGTGTGACCTGAGACCCCCAGGTGTGTCCCAGGTGTGTCCCTCCCCCAGGTGTGTCCCAGGTGTCCCTCCCCCCAGGTGTGACACTGACACCCCCAGGTGTGTCCTCCCCCAGGTGTGTCCCCAGGTGTCCCTCCCCCAGGTGTGTCCCTCTCCCCAGGTGTCCCCAGGTGTGTCCCCTCCCCCCCAGGTGTGACCTGAGACCCCAGGTGTGACCAGGTGTGTCCCCTCCCCCCAGGTGTGTCCCAGGTGTGTCCCCTCCCCCTCAGGTGTGTCCCCTCCCCCCACCAGGTGTGTCTCCTCCCCACCAGGTGTGTCCCAGGTGTGTCCCCTCCCCCTCAGATGTGTCCCTCCCCCTCAGGTGTGTCCCAGGTGTGTCCCAGGTGTGTCCCAGGTGTGTCCCCAGGTGTGTCCTCCCCCAGGTGTGTGTGACCCCCAGGTGTGTCCCAGGTGTGGCCCCTCCCCCCCCAGGTGTGTCCCAGGTGTGGCCCTCCCCCTCACCTGCAGCTTCCCCCACCCCCCGCCCGGCTCCAGCCAGGTCCCGAACAGGTAACGGAGCCCGGCAGCAGCAGCGGCACCTGGGGAGAGACCGGGATTGGGGAGAAAATTTTGGGATATTTTGGGGTTATTTTGGGATATTTGGGGTGGTTTTTGGGATTATTTTGGGATTTTTGGGATATTTTGGGATATTTTGGGTACCTTGATGCAGGGGGCTGCAGCCGCAGCTCGGGGGGTTGATGTTATTTTGGGTTATTATTTTGGATATTTTGAGGATATTTTTGGGATATTTTGGGACATTTTTGGGGTGATTTTGGGATATTTTGGGATATTTTGGGGTACCTTGATGCAGGGGGCTGCAGCCGTTTGGGGGGGGGTTTGATTTTAATTCTGGGATATTTTGGGTTATTTTTTGTATTTTTGGGATATTTTGGGTTATTATTTTGGGATATTTTTGGATATTTTTTGGATATTTTGGGGATATTTTGGGGATATTTTTGGGATATTTTGGGGTGATTTTGGGGGTTTTTGGGGTACCTCGATGCAGGGGGCTGCAGCCGTTCCCGGGGGCCGGCAAGCGCAGCAGCAGCCGCAACTCGGGGGGTTTGGGGTTATTTTGGGTTATTTTGGGGCTATTATTTTGGATATTTTTGGATATTTTGGGGATATTTTTGGGGGTGATTTTGGGGATATTTTTGGGGTGATTTTGGGGTGATTTTGGGATATTTTGGGTACCTCGATGCAGGGGGCTGCAGCCGTTTGGGGGGTTTGATTTTAATTCTGGGATATTTTAGGTTATTTTTATATTTTTTGCGATATTTCTGGGATATTTTGGGTTATTATTTTGGGATATTTTGGGATATTTTGGGGTGTTTTGGGGTGATTTTGGGTGTTTTTGGGGTACCTCGATGCAGGGGGCTGCAGCCGCCGCGGGGGGCCGGCAGCGCAGCAGCAGCCGCAGGTCGGCGCTGGGGGGCTCCCCGGGCAGCAGCAGCCCCAGGGTCAAGCGCAGCCGCGGCCCCAGGCCCTGAACCTGGGGGGCAAAACGGGGGCGCCCCAAAAACTGCCCTGAGGGACCCAAACCCCTGGGACCCCAAAGCCCACCCCAGGGACCCCAAACCCACCCAGGGACCCCAAAACTCCCCAGGGACCCCAAAACCCACCAGGGACCTAAATTCCCCAGGAACCCAAAATCAACCCCAGGGACCCCAAAACTCCCTCAGGGACCCCAAAACTCCCTCAGGGACCCCATAACCCACCCCAGGGACCCCAAAAACTCCCTCAGGGACCCCCAAAACCCACCCCAGGGAACCCCAAATTTCCTCCCTTCAAATCCCACAGGGACCCCCAAAATTCCCCCCAGGGACCCCAAAATCCCTCAGGGACCCCAAAACTCCCTCAGGGACCCCAAAACCCACCCAGGGACCCCGAAATCCCCCAGGGACCCCAAAACTCCCTAGGGACCCCAAAACCCACCCAGGAACCCCAAAATCCCCCCAGGACCCCAAAATCCCCAGGACCCCAAAATCCCACAGAGACCCCAAAATTCTGCCCCTCCCCCCCCAAATCTCAAAGACCCCCAAATTTCTCCCCCAAATCCCACAGGAACCCCAAATTCCAACCCCCCAAAATTCCTCCCACCCCCAAATCCTACAGGGACCCCCCAAATTCCCCCAACCCCCCAAAAATCCCAAAGACCCCCAAATTCCCTCCCCCACGGACCCCAAACCCACAGGGACCCCCAAATTCCCCCCCCAAAATTCCCTCCCCCTCCCAAAATCCCAAAGACCCCCAAATTCCCTCCCCACGGACCCCAAATCCCACAGGGACCCCCAAATTCCCCCAAATCCTCCCCTTGGGGACCCCAAATCCCCCAGGGACCCCCCAAATTCCCCCCACCCCCAAATTCTACAGGGACCCCCAAATTCCAACCCCCCCCCCAAATCTACAGGGCCCCAAATTGTTCCCCCCAGGGACCCCAAATTCCCCCCCCCCAAATTCCCCATTTTTACCCCCCACCCAAAACCCCCCAATTTTCACCTTCTCCCCTCCCACGCCCCCCCCCAATTTTTGCCCCCCATTTTTTGCCCCCTCCCCATTTTTGGGTCCCTCCCATTTTTGCCCCCCCGCATTTTTTGGCCCCTCTCCCATTTTTTGGCCCCCGTTCCCCCCATTTTTGTTACCCCCCCCCATTTTTGGACTCCCCCATTTTGCCCCTCCCCAATTTTTGCCCACCCCGCACTTTTTGCCCCCCCGTTTCCTCCCCATTTTTGTGCCCCCTTTTTGGCCCCCCATTTTTGACCCCCCCCATTTTTGGACTCCCCATTTTTGCCCCCCGCATTTTTGGCTCCCCCCCATTTTTGCACCCCCCATTTTTCCCCTCTCCCGTTTTTGCCCCCCATTTTTACCCCTCCCCATTTTTTGACCCCTCTCCCATATTTTTGGACCCCCCCCAATTTTTTGCCCCCCCCCATTTTTGCCCCCAATTTTTCCCCTCTCCCGTTTATTACCCCTCCCCCATTTTTACCCCCCATTTTTGCCCCCCAGACTCACGGTGGCCGTCAGGGTGAGGGGGTCCCCTATGGGGCGGCGCCCCCAGGGCCCAGGCCAGGCCCTATGGCAGCCGCCAGGCGCAGCCCCCAGCCCCTGCTGGGCGCCGCCAGCATCCCTGGGGAGAGGGCACCATGGGTGCTGCGGACCCCCAAATAAACAATTCAGGAGACCCCCAGGTACCCCAAAACCCCTGAGCTCCCAAAGCCCCCAAAAACCCCCAAAACCCCAAAATCCCATTAAAGGAGAGGGCACCCATGGGTGCTGCGGACCCCCAAAATAAAACAATTCGGGGAGACCCCGGGCACCCTAAAACCACTAAAATCCCCCAAAACCCCCCAAAATCTCATTAAAGGAGGGAGGGGCACCCATGGGTGCTGCGGACCCCCAAAAAATAACAACTCAGGAGACCCCCAGGCACCCCAAAACCCCCAAAATCCCCCAAAAGCCCCAAAAACCCCCAAACCCCCAAAACCCCCCAAAAACCCCCAAATCCATTAAAGGGAGAGAGGGCACCCATGGGTGCTGCGGACCCCCAAAAATAACAAACTCGGGGAGACCCCCGGGCACCCGAAACCCCTGAGCACCCCAAAATCCCTCAAACCCCACCCAAAGCCTTCAAGCCCCCAAAACCCCCAAATCCATTAAAGGGGGGAGAGGGGCACCCATGGGTGCTGCGGACCCCCAAATAAAACAATTCGGGAGACCCCGGGCACCCTAAAACCCCAAATCCCCCAAAACCCCCAAACCCCATTAAAGGGTGCCCTCCCCCAACCATAACCCCCATGAAGACCCCAGACCCCAAATTTCCTCTGCCCCCACCCATGGGTGCCCTCCCCCTGGACCCCCCACCTCAAATTTACCCCCATGAAGACCCCAGACCCCCAAATCTTCCCTAAATTAAGACCCCAGACCCAAATTTCCCCTCCCCACCTATGGGTGCTCCCCCTGGACCCCCACCTCAAATTTACCCCCATGAAGACCCCAGACCCCAAATCCTCTCCCCAAATGGAGCCCCAGACCCCCAATTTACCCCCCATGAAGACCCCAGACCCCAAATTTCGCCCCCATGAAACCCCCAGACCCCAAATTTACCCACCATGAAGACCCCAGACCCCAATTTCCTCCCCCATGAAGACCCCCAGACTCAAATTTCGCCCCCCATGAAGACCCCAGACCCCAGACCCCCATGAAGACCCCAGACCCCAAATTTCGCCCCCCATGAAGACCCCCAGACCCAAATTTACCCCCCATGAAGACCCCAGACCCCAAATTTCGCCTCCCCATGAAGACCCCAGACCCAAATTTCCCCTCCCCCACCCCAAATATTCCCCCACCATGAAGACCCCAGACCCCAAATCCTGCCTCCCCAAATGAAGACCCCAGCCCCAAATTTCGCCCCCGCCCCTCCCCCCACTCACGGGGGGCGTCCTCGCAGCTCCTCAGCGCGCGATCCACGAAGAGCCGCGTGCGGGGGAGGGGCAGGCGGGGAGGGGCGCGAAGCGCCTCGGCCCCAACCCCCGCGACCCCCAAATCCGCGCGGCGCCGCAGCATCCGGATGGACAGAGCGCCCCTGGCGGCGCGGAGGACTCAGCGACCCCCTTCAAAAATGGGACCCCCAATTTCGGACCCCCCCAATTTCGGACCCCCAATTTCGGACCCCCAATTTCGGACCCCCCCCAATTTGGGACCCCCCGCCCCTCCCCCATTTGGGGGACCCGCCTCCCGACCCCGCCCACCCCAGTTTGGGACCCCGCCCCATTTTGGGACCAGGACGCCCCCAGCCTCGTTTTGGAACCCCCAGACCCATTTTATGTCCCCCAGACCCATTTTGGGACCCCCAGCCCCACCTTGGGATCCCCAGACCCATCTTGGGACCCCTAGACCCCATTTTTGGACGTCCCGGGACGCCCCAGCCTCATTTTGGGACCCCCAGACCCATTTATGTCCCCCAGGCTCCTTTTGGGACCCCCGCCCCATTTTGGAACCCCTAGACCCCATTTTTGGGACCCCTAGACCCCATTTTGGGACCCCGCCCCATTTTGGGACCCCCAGGCCCATTTTTGGGACCCCCGCCCCATTTTGGGACCCCGCCCCATTTTTGGACCCCTTGCCCCATTTTGAACGCCCCGGACGCCCCCAGCCTCATTTTGGGACCCCCAGACCCATTTTGGGACCCCTAGCCCCATTTTGGGACCCCCAGCCCCATTTTGGAATGCCCGGGACGCCCCCAGCCCCATTTTAGGACCCCCGCCCCATTTTGGGGACCCCCAGCCCCATTTTGGACCCCGCCCCATTTTTAGGACCCCCGCCCCATTTTGGGACCCCCACCCTATTTTGGGACCCCTAGACCCCATTTTGGGACCCCCAGCCCCATTTTGGGACCCCTCCGGACTCCCCAGGCCCCATTTTGGGACCCCCAGCCCCATTTTGGGACCCCTAGACCCCATTTTGGGACCCCCGCCCCATTTTGGGACCCCCGCCCCATTTTGGGGCCCCCAGACCATTTATGTCCCCAGGCTCCTTTTTGGAGCCCCCGCCCCATTTTTGGACCCCCGCCCCATTTTGGGACCCCCGCCCCATTTTGGGGACCCCCAGCCCCATTTTAGGATCCCCCCATTTTGGGACCCCCAGCCCCATTTTGGGACCCCTAGATCCCATTTTGGGACCTCCAGACCCATTTTGGGACCCCCAGACCCCATTCTGGGGACGCCCCACCCCATTTGTGACCCCCAGCCCCATTTTGGGACCCCCAGATCCATTTTGGGACCCCTAGACCCATTTTGGAGCGCCCCGGGACGCCCCCAGCCCCATTTTGGGACCCCCAGCCCCATTTTGGGACCCCTAGACCCCATTTTTGGACCCCCGCCCCATTTTGGGGACCCCCAGCCCCATTTTGGACCCCCGCCCCATTTTTAGGACCCCCGCCCCATTTTGGGACCCCCCACCCTATTTTGGGACCCCTAGACCCCATTTTGGGACCCCCAGCCCCATTTTGGGACCCCTAGACCCCATTTTGGACCCCCGCCCCATTTTTGGGACCCCCAGCCCCATTTTGGGACCCCTAGACCCCATTTTGGACCCCCCGCCCCATTTTTGGGACCCCTAGACCCCATTTTGGGATCCCTAGACCCCATTTTGGGACCTCCAGACCCATTTTGGGACCCCCAGACCCCATTTTGGGGACGCCCCCACCCCATTTGTGACCCCCCGCCCCATTTTGGGACCCCAGATCCATTTTGGGACCCCTAGACCCATTTTGGAGCCTTGGGACGCCCCCAGCCCCATTTTGGGACCCCCCGCCCCATTTTGGGACCCCTAGACCCCATTTTTGGGACCCCTAGACCCCATTTTGGACTCCCCGCCCCATTTTGGGACCCCCAGCCCCATTTTGGGACCCCTAGACCCCATTTTGGACCCCCGCCCCATTTTGGGACCCCCGCCCCATTTGGGGACGCCCCCGCCCCATTTCAGCCCCACCCACCGCTGGCGTGGTGCTCAGCAGCGTGTTCTCCTCCCGCCCCGTAGCGGCCGAAGCACAGCCCGGTCACCAACTCCTGGCGCCCGAAATTTGGGAGGGGCACCCAAATATCGGGGGGACACGAATTTTGGGAGGTTTTAGGGGGATTGGGGTTTTGGGGGTCCCCACCTGAGTTTTGAGAGTCCCAGAGGGGATTAGGAGATTTGGGCTATTACAGTGAATTTTTGGGGGTTTTTGGGGGTTCCAACCTGAGTTTAAAATATTAAATATTTAAATACTTAATATTTCAAATATTAAAAGCAAATATTTTAGGAATTTTTGGGGGGTTTTGGGGGTCCCAGGGTGGAAATAAAGGATATTTTGGGGTATTTTAGGAGATATTTGGGGGGATTTTGGGG
Organism: Luscinia luscinia; assembly: GCA_034336685.1. Lineage (NCBI taxonomy): Eukaryota > Metazoa > Chordata > Aves > Passeriformes > Muscicapidae > Luscinia > Luscinia luscinia. Next base: position 105,465 of record JAKWBO010000049.1, read on the forward strand.
CTCTCAGGAAGTTTGGAGTTCTCAGGGTGGGGTTAGGAAATATTTTGGGTATTTTAGGAATTTTTTGGGGGGATTTTTGGGGTCCCCACCTGCATTATGAGGGTCCCAGAGTGGAAATAAAGGATATTTTTGGACATTTTACGAATTTTTGGGGGTTTTGGGGTCCCAGGGTGAGGTTAGGGATACTTTGGGTTATTTTATGAATTTCTGGGGATATTTTCGGGGGTTTTGGGGGTTTTGGAGGTTTGAGGGTCCCAGGGTGGGCTTAGGGATACTTTGGGTTATTTTAGGAATTTTGGGGGAATTTTGGGGCGTTTTGGGGGTCCCCACCTGAGTTTTGAGAGATTTGAGGGTCTCAGGTAGGAATTCAAGGATATTTTGGGATATTTTAGGAATTTTTGGGGGTTTTGGGGGTTTTGGGGTCCCAGGGTGAGATTAGGGATACTTTGGGTTATTTTAGGAATTTCTGGGGATATTTCGGGGGTTTTGGGGGTCCCAGGGTGGGTTTAGGGATACTTTAGGTTATTTTGGACATTTTTGGGGATTTTGGGGGTCCCCACCTGAGTTTTGAGGGTCCCAAGGTGGGCTTAGGGATATTTTGGGTTATTTTAGGAATTTTGGGGATATTTTTGGGGGTTTTGAGGGTCCCAGGTTGGGCTTAGGGATACTTTGGATTATTTTAGGAATTTTTGGGGATATTTCGGGGGTTTTTGGGGTTTTTGGGGGTCCCAGGGTGGAGCTTAGGGATACTTTGGGTTATTTCAGGAGTTTTTGGGGGATATTTCGGAGGGTTTTGGGGGTCCCAGGGTGGGTTTAGGGATACTTTGGGTTATTTTAGGAATTTTTGGGGATGTTTCGGGGATTTTGGGGTGCCCACCTACGTTCTGAGGGTGCAGAGCAGGGTCCTGCCCCGGTAGGAGCCGCAGCTCTTCGCGGGGCCTGGGGGTCCCGAGCGCCACTAGCGCTGCCCCCAGACCCCGCCCGGCAGCGGCGCCGCTGCCAGCGCCGAGACCGGGCCCGGCAAGCGCAGCGCCCACAGGCGGCGGCCCTGGGGGACGGGGGGTCTCAGGGGGTCAGGGGGTCTCAGAGGGGTTTGGGGGATTTCGGGGTCTCAGAGGGGTTTGGGGGTCTCAGAGGGGTCAGGGGGTCCCAGGGGGTCCCAGGGGTCCCAGGGGGCCAGGGGGTCTCAGGGGGTCAGGGGGTCCCAGGGGTCTGGAGGGGTCTCAGAGGGGTTTGGGGGATTTTGGGGGATTTCGGGGGTCCCAGGGGGTTTGGGGAGATCTCAGAGGGATTTGGGGTGGGATTTGGGGGTCTCAGAGGGATCTGGGGGTCTCACAGGGGTTTGGGGGGATTTGGGGGTCTCAGAGGGGTTTGGGGCGGGATTTGGGGGGATTTTGGGGGTCCCCAGGGGGTCAGGGGAGGTCTCAGAGGGATTTGGGGCGGATTTCGGGGGTCTCAGAGGGGTCAGGGGGTCTCAGAGGGTCAGGGGGGATTTTGGGGGTCTGGGGGATTTCGGGGGTCTCAGAGGGGTTTGGGGGGTCCCAGGGGCGTCTCAGAGGGGTTTGTGGGGTTTGGGGGGTCTCAGAGGGGTTTGCGGGGTTTGGGGGGTCTCAGAGGGGTTTGGGGGATTTCGGGGGTCCCAGGGGGTCAGGGGAGTTCTCAGAGGGGTCTGGGGGTCTCTAGAGGGGTTTGGGGGATTTCGGGGTCCCAGGGGGTCAGGGGGTCTCAGAGGGGTCTGGGGGGTCTCAGAGGGGTTTGGGGGGATTCTGGGGGTCCCAGAGGGTCAGGGAGATTTGGGGGTCCCAGAGGGGTTTGGGGCAGATTTGGGGGGCTCAGGAGGGGTTTGGGGGCATTTGGGGGTCTCAGAGGGGTCAGGGGGATCCCAAAGGAGTTTGGGGGAATTTCGGGGGTCCCAGAGAGGTCTGAGGGAGATTTGGGGGTCCCAAAGGGATTTGGGGGGTCGGTGGGGTCTGGGGGTCAGGAGGGGTTTAGGGGGATTTTGTGGGATTTGGGGATTTGAGGGTAGTTTGGGGGATTTTTGAGGAGATTTGGGGGATTTTTGGGGATTTGAGGGCAGTTTTGGGGATTTGGGTTTTTGGGGTTTGGGATTTTGGGGTACCTGGGGGCTGAAGGCCTGCAGGGTCCCCTCAGCCGTGGCCACCAGGAGCCCCCCGTCCTGGGGATCAGCCCAGCGGGGCGGGAGCCCAGCACCCCCAAAATCCTGCCCTGCTCCCGAGCCCTGGGCACCCCAAAATATCAGTGAGCACCCCAAAATACACCCCAAAAATGCACCCCAAAAATACACCCCAAAAAACCCCCAAAATCCTGCCCTGCTCCCGAGACCTGGGCACCCCAAAACATCAGTGAGCCCCCAAAATTAACCCCCAAAAACCCTAAAATCCCCCAAATAACCCCTAAAATAACCTCCCAAAATCCTGCCCTGCTCCCAAACCCTGGGCACCCCAAAATCACAATGAACACTCCAAAATAACCCCAAAAATAACCCCTAAAACCCCAAAACCCTGCCCTGCTCCCCAAAAACTGGGCACCCCAAAACATCAGTGAGCACCCCAAAAATACACCCCAAAATACACCCCAAAATGCACCCCAAAAGTACCCCCAAAATCCTGCCCTGCTCCCCGGGGCCCTGGGCACCCCAAAATATCAGTGAACACCTCAAAAATACACCCCAAAAATACACCCCAAAAAACGCCCAAAACCCCAAAATAACCCCCGAAAATAACCCCCTGAAATAACCCCCCAAAATCCTGCCCTGCTCCCGGGCCCTGGGCACCCCAAAATCACAACGAGCACCCCAAAAATAACCCCCAGACCCCCAAAATCCCCCCCAAATCCCCCCAGCCCCCGCTTTCACTCCCCAAACCTCCCCAGTCCCCTGTTTTCACCCTCCCATCCCCCATTTTTTACCCCCCCACCCCCCATTTTTGCCCCCCCAGCCCCCACCCCCATTTTCACCCTCCCACCCTCCGTTTTTGAGCCCCCCGTTTTTGCCCCCCAGGCCCCTGCTTTTGCCCCCCAGCCCCCCATTTTCACCCCCCTGCCCCCTGTTTTTGCCCCCTCCAGCCCCCCACCCCATTTTCACCCTCCCATCCCCCATTTTTGCCCCCACCCTCCGTTTTTGCCCCCCAGCCCCCATTTTCACCCCCCACCTCCCGTTTTCACCCTCCCACCCCCTGTTTTTGCCCCCCAGCCCCAACCCTCCGTTTTCACCCCCCACGCCCCTGTTTTTGCTCCCTCCCAGCCCCCCCGCCCCCTGTTTTTGTCCCCTGCCCCCGTTTTGCCCCCCAGCCCCCATTTTCACCCCCCACCTCCTGCTTCACCCCCGCCCCCTGCTTTTGCCTCCTCCCAGCCCCCAACCCCCATTTTCACCCCCCACCTCCGTTTTCACCCCCCGCCCCCGTTTTTGCCCCCCGCCCCTGTTTTTGCCCCCCGCCCCCTGACCGGCTCAGCCCCGCAGGGTCCCGTCCCTGCAGGCCACGGCGAGGCGGCAGCGCCTGTCGGCAGCGCCGCGGGGCGCCAGGAACGCGGGGGCTCGGCACCCGGCCCTGGGGAGGGGAAATGGGTCTGGGGGCGCCCAAATGGGTCAGGGGGCTCGGCACCAGCCCTGGGGGAGGGGGGAAATGAGTCTGGGGGCGCCAGGAACGCGTGGGGGCTCGGCACCCAGCCCTGGGGAGGGGGAAATGAGTCTGGGGCGCCAGGCGTGGGGGCTCGGCACCAGCCCTGGGGGAGGGGGAAATGGGAAATGGGTCAGGGGCTCGGCACCAGCCCTGGGGGAGGGAAATGGGTCAGGGCGCCCAAATGGGTCAGGGGCTCAGCACCCAGCCCTGGGGGGGGAAATGGGTCAGGGGCGCCAGAACGCGGGGGGCTCGGCACCCAGCCCTGGGGAGGGGAAATGGGTCTGGGGGCACAAATGGGTCAGGGGTCCCCAATTGGGTCAGGGGCTCGGCACCCAGCCCTGGGGGAGAAATGAGTCTGGGGGCACCCAGCCCTGGGGGGAGAATGGGTCAGGGGCGCCAGAACGCGGGGGTCTCGGCACCCAGCCCTGGGGGGAAATGGAAATGGGTCAGAGGCTCGGCACTCAGCCCTGGGGAGGGGGAAATGGGTCAGGGGCACAAATGGGTCAGGGGCTCGGCACCCAGCCCTGGGGGAGGGGGAAATGGAAATGAGTCTGGGGCTCGGCACCCAGCCCTGGGGAGGGGGAAATGGGTCAGGGGGCACAAATGGGTCAGGGGCTCGGCACCCAGCCCTGGGGAGGAAATGGGTCAGGGGGCACAAATGGGTCAGGGGCTCGCACCCAGCCCTGGGGAGGGGGGAAATGAGTCTGGGGCGCCAGGAACGCGGGGGCTCGGCACCCAGCCCTGGGGAGGGGAAATGAGTCTGGGGGCGCCAGGAACGCTGGGGCTCGCACCCAGCCCTGGGGGAGGGGGGAAATGGGAAATGGGTCAGGGGGCTCGGCACCCAGCCCTGGGGAGGAAATGAGTCTGGGGCGCCCAAATGGGTCAGGGGCTCGGCACCCAACCCTGGGGAGGGGGAAATGGGTCAGGGGCGCCCAAATGGGTCAGGGGGCTCGGCACCCAGCCCTGGGGAGGGGGAAATGGGTCAGGGGCACCCAGCCCTGGGGGAGGAAATGGAAATGGGTCAGGGGGCTCGGCACCCAACCCTGGGGGTCCCTAAAAGGGTCTGGGGGCACCTAAGGGGTCCCAGGGTGGGTCAGGGGGGCACCCAGAGGGTCCCGGAGTTTTAGGGGGTCCCAGAGGGGTTCTGGGGGTCCCAGGAGGTTTTGGGGTATTTTGGGGTGTTTTGGGGTGTTTGGGGATTTTTGGGGTGTTTCTGGGGTGTTTTCAGGTGTTTTTGGGTATTTTTGGGGTGGTTTAGGATATTTTTGGGTATTTTTGGGTGTTTGGGGTGTTCTGGGGTGGTTTTGGGGTGTTTCTGGGGTGTTTTGGGTGTTTGGGGTGTTTTGGGTTGTTTTTGGGTATTTTTGGAGTGTTTTTGGGTGTGTTTGGGGTGTTTTGGGTTGTTTTGGGTATTTTGGAGTGTTTTGGGTGTGTTTGGGGTGTTTTGGGGTGTCCCCAGGTGGGTGTTGGGGTGTCCCAGGTGGGTTTTGGGTGTTTTGGGCTGGTTTTGGGCTGGTTTTGGGGTGTTTTGGGGGTATTTTTGGGTGTTTTTGGGGGTCCCAGGTGGGTTTTGGGTGTTTTGGGCTGTTTTTGGGCTGTTTTTGGGGTGTTTTGGGGTGTTTTGGGGTTCCAGGTGGGTTTTGGGTGTTTTGGTGTGTTTTGGGCTGTTTTTGGGGTGTTTTGGGGTGTTTTTGGGGTTCCAGGTGTGTTTTGGGTGTTTTGGGCTGGTTTTGGGCTGTTTTGGGGTGGTTTTGGGCTGGTTTTGGGTGTTTTGGGCTGTTTTTGGGGTGTTTTTGGGGTGTTTTGGGGTGTTTTTGGGGTCCCAGGTGGGTTTTTGGGTGTTTTGGGCTGGTTTTGGGGTGTTTTGGGTGTTTTGGGGTGTTTTTGGGGTGTTTTGGGGTATTTTTGGGTGTTTTTGGGGTGTCCCAGGTGTGTTTTGGGTGTTTGGGGTCCCACCTTGCAGATGACGGTGAAGGCCTCGGGTCCAGCACCAGCACGCCCTCGGCCTCGTGCCCAGCATCGGGCACTCGGGAGCCTCTCGGCCCCCCCCCCGGGCAGCGAGCACAGGCAGGTGACCACCGACTGCAGGACAGGTGAGACAGGTGAGACAGGTGTGAGACAGGTGAGACAGGTGTGACACAGGTGTGACAGGTGTGAGACAGGTGAGATACAGGTGTGACAGGTGAGAGACAGGTGTGACAGGTGTGACAGGTGAGACAGGTGTGAGACAGGTGAGATACAGGTGAGATACAGGTGAGACAGGTGAGATACAGGTGAGAGACAGGTGAGATACAGGTGTGAGACAGGTGAGACAGGTGAGAGACAGGTGAGATACAGGTGAGATACAGGTGTGAGACAGGTGAGAGACAGGTGTGAGACAGGTGAGACAGGTGAGATACAGGTGAGACAGGTGTGAGACAGGTGTAGAGACAAGTGTGACAGGTGTGAGACAGGTGAGAGACAGGTAGAGACAGGTGTGAGACAGGTGTGAGACAGGTGAGAGGGTGAGAGACAGGTGAGATACAGGTGAGAGACAGGTGAGACAGGTGAGAGACAGGTGAGACAGGTGAGACAGGTGTGAGACAGGCGTGAGACAGGTGAGATACAGGTGAGAGACAGGTGTGACAGGTGAGACAGGTGAGATACAGGTGTGACAGGTGTGACACGGGTCTGACACAGGTGTGTGACAGGTAACCCCCCCGGGGCAGTGCACACAGGCAGGTGAGCACCGACAGCAGGACAGGTGAGACACAGGTGAGAGGCAGGTGTGACAGGTGTGACACAGGTGTGACACAGGTGACACACAGGTGACACTCAGGAGACACAGGTGTGACACAGGTGACACAGGTGACACTCAGGTGACATTAATGACACTCAGGTGACACAGGTGACACACAAGTGACACAGGTGACACTCAGGTGACACTCAGGTGCCACTCAGCTGACACAGGTAACACACAGGTCACACAGGTGACACTCAGGTGACACAGAGATGACATTAATGACACACAGGTGACACTCAGGTGTGACTCAGGTGACACAGGTGTGCCACAGGTGACACACAGGTGACACAGGTGTGACACAGGTGTGCCTCAGGTATGACTCAGGTGACACTCAGGTGTGACACAGGTGACACAGGTGACTCAGGTGACACTCAGGTGTGACACAGGTGACACAGGTGACACTCAGGTGACATTAATGACACACAGGTGACACAGGTGACACTCAGGTGTGCCTCAGGTGTGCCTCAGGTGACACAGGTGTGACACAGGTGACACTCAGGTGTGACACAGGTGTGACACAGGTGACACAGGTGACACTCAGGTGACATTAATGACACACAGGTGACACAGGTGTGCCTCAGGTGTGCCTCAGGTGTGCCTCAGGTGTGCCACAGGTGACACAGGTGTGACACAGGTGTGACACAGGGGTGACACAGGTGACACAGGTGTGACACAGGTGACACAGGTGACACTCAGGTGACATTAATGACACACAGGTGACACAGGTGTGCCTCAGGTGTGCCTCAGGTGTGCCTCAGGTGACACAGGTGTGCCACAAGTGACACAGGTGTGACACAGGTGTGACACAGGGTGACACAGGTGTGACACAGGTGACACAGGTGACACTCAGGTGACATTAATGACACACAGGTGACACAGGTGTGCCTCAGGTGTGCCTCAGGTGTGCCACAGGTGACACAGGTGTGACACAGGTGTGACACAGGGTGACACAGGGTGACACAGGTGTGACACAGGTGACACAGGTGTGACACAGGTGACACTCAGGTGACATTAATGACACACAGGTGACACAGGTGTGCCTCAGGTGTGCCTCAGGTGTGCCTCAGGTGTGCCACAGGTGACACAGGTGTGACACAGGTGTGACACAGGTGACACAGGTGTGACACAGGTGACTCCAGGTGACACTCAGGTGTGACACAGGTGACACAGGTGACACAGGTGTGCCTCGGCGCCCTCACCTGTCTGCAGGGCCGCCCCTGTGCAGCTCCACGAACGGCCGCAGCTCCGGGGGCAGCGCCAGCAGCCTGGGGGAGGGGCGCCTATCAGGGACCCCTGACCCCAAAATCCATCAGTGACCCCCCAAACCCATCAGTGACCCTGTGACCCCTGACCCCCAAATCCCCCCCAGTGACCCTGTGACCCTGACCCCAAAAACCCATCAGTGACCCCCAAAACCCCCAGGGACCCCCTGCACCCCCTGACCCTCCAAAACCTAACAGGGACCCCCCAAACCTCCCCTGGGTCACCCCAAACCCTCCAGGGACCCCCAGCACCTCCTGACCCCTAAACCTCCCCTGGGGACCCTCCCAAACCCCCCAGGGACCCCCCCAAAACCTCTGGGACCCCCCAAAACCTCTGGGACCCCCCAAAACCCCAAAAGGGACCCCCCAAACCTCCCTGGGGACCACCCCAAAACCTCTGGGACCCCCCAAACCTCCCTGGGTTACCCCAAACCCCCAGGGACCCCCACAAACCCCCAGGGACCCCCAAACACCACAGGATCCCCCAAACCCCAACAGGGACCCCACAAACCCCTGAGACCCCCCAAACCTCCTGGGACCCCCCAAAACCTCTGGGACCCCCCCAAAACTCCCTTGAGACACCCCCAAACCCCCCAGGGACCCCCAAACCCCCAGGGATCCCCCAAACACCACAGGGATCCCCCCAAACCCCCCACTGACCTTCCAATCACCCCCAACACCCCTGGGACCCCCCAAAACCTCTTGGACCCCCCCAAAACCTCTTGGACCCCCCAAAGCCCCCAGGATCCCCCCCAAAACTCCCCTGGGTCACCCCAAACCCTCCAGGGACCCCCACAAACCCCCGGGACCCCCCCAAAACCTCTGGGGACCCCCCAAAACTCCCTTAAGACACCCCCAAACCCTCCAGGGACCCCCCACAAACCTCTGAGACCCCTCAAACCCCCCAGGGACCCCCCAAACCCCCAGGGACCCCCAAACCCCCCAGGGACCCCCCCCAAAACCCCCTGGGACCCCCCCCAAAACTCCTTGAGACACCCCCAAACCCCCCAGGGACCCCCCCCAAACCCCCCAGGGACCCCCAAACCCCCAGGGACCCCCAAACCCCCAGTGACCCCCCCCAAACCCCGCCAGGGACCCCCAAACCCCCAGGGACCCCCAAACCTCTTGGACCCTCCCAAAATCCCCCAAGGACCCCCCAAACCCCCAGGGACCCCCCAAACCCCCCAGGGACCCTCCCAAAACCTCCTGGGACCCCCAAACCCTCCAGGGACCCCCACAAAACCCCTGGAGACCCCCCAAACCCCCCAGGGACCCCCCCAAACCCCCAGGGACCCGCCCCCCACTCACCGCAGCGACTGCGCCGTCAGCGGCACCTCGGCCTTGTCCTGGGACCCCCCAAAATCCGGGGGGTCGGGGGGCTCAGGGTGTCCCCCACCCCAAAAGCCCCCCAAATTCTGGGGACACCCCAAAATAAAATAACCCAAAGTGCCCCCCCAAAGGTCACAGAATTTTGGGGACCCCCAAAAAACCACAAAGTGCCCCCCTCAAAAGCACCCAGAATTTTGGGGACCCCCCTCAAGGAATCCAGATTTTTTGGGTGCCACCCCAAAAGACCCAAAATTCCCCCTCAAGACCCAAAATTTCCTCCAAAGGATCCAAAATTTCTCCCCCAAGGAATCAAAATTCTGCCAAAAAACCCAAAATTCACCCCAAAAACCCAAAATTTCCCCAAAGGACCCTAAAATTTCCCCCAAGGAGCCAAAATTTCCTAAAAACTCGCAAAATTCCTCCTCAAGGACCAAAAATTCACCCCAAAAACCCAAAATTCCCTCAAAAACCCCAAAATTCTCCCAAAAGACCCAAAATTTCCCCAAAGGACCCAAAATTTCCCTAAAAATCGCAAAATTCCCCCTCAAGGACCAAAAAATTCACCCAAAAACCCAAAATTCCCTCAAAAACCCCAAAATTCTCCCAAAAGACCCAAAATTTCCCCCAAGGACCCAAAATTTCCCCCAAAAATCCAAAATTCCCCCAAAAACCCCAAAATTCTCTCTAAAAGACCCAAAATTTCCACCCCAAGGACCCAAAATTCTCCCCAAGGACACAAAATTTCCCTCAAGACCCAAAATTTCCCCCAAAGAACCCAAAATCTCCCCCAAAGGACCCAAAATTCCCTAAAAATCACAAATTTCCCCTCAAGACCCAAAATTTCCACCCAAAGGACCCAAAATTCTCCCAAAAGGACCCAAAATTTCCCTAAAAACCACAAAATTCCCCCAAAAACCCAAAATTCCCCCCCCAAGGACCCCAAAATTTTCTCCCCAACATTTTTTGGGGTGCTTCCCACGACCCCCACCCAAAAAAAAAAAAACCCAAACCCCGGTGCCCTCCCCACCTCAAATCCTCCAACATCTCCTTCAGCGTCAGGGGTCGATCTGATCCTACAGAGACCCCCCAAAAAAAACAACCTGAGGATGATTCAAACCCCCAAAATTGAGGAGGGTCCCTCCCAAACCCCCCAAAATTGAGGAGGGTCCCCCAACCCCCCAAAACCCCCCAAAAACTCCCCAGGAATTTGAGGAGGGTCCCCCAAACCCCCCAAAATTGAGGAGGGGTCCCACCCAAACCCCCCAGCCCCTCAAAAACCCCCCAAAATTGAGGAGGGTCCCCTCAACTCCCCCAAAATTGAGGAGGGGTCCTCCAGCCCCCCAAAACCCCCCAAAATTGAGGAGGGGTCCTCCAGTCCCCCAAAAGCCCCCCAGAATTGAGGAGGGGTCCCCCCAAACCCCCAAAATTGAGGAGGGTCCCCCAACCCCTAAAATTGAGGAGGGGTCCCCCAACCCTCCAAAATTGAGGAGGGGTCCCCCAAACCCCCAAAATTGAGGAGGGTCCTCCAGCCCCCAAAACCCCCAAAATTGAGGAGGGTCCCTCCAGTCCCCCAAAGCCCCCTAAAATTGAGGAGGGGTCCCTCCAACCCTCCAAAAATTGAGGAGGGGTCCCCTCAACTCCCCCAAATTGAGGAGGGGTCCTGCGCCCCCGACCTGCTCGGCCTGCAGCCACAGCTCCCTCTCCAGGGGCTCGGGGGCGCGGGGGGCAGCGCGAACTTGAAGAAGGGCCGCAGGTTCCGGTAGACGTAGAGCGCGGGCCCGGCGGCCACGAGCACGGCGGGCGCGCCCCCGGCGCCCCCCGGCCCCGGGACGGCGGCACCGAGCGCCCCTAGCCTCTGCCGGGGCCTCGGGCAGCGGCAGCAGCGCGGCGGGAGCCCGCGCCCCGCAGCACGGCCAGGCGGGGCCCGCCCCGCGGCCCGCGGCACCCCCGCGACCAGCTGGGGAGATGGGGGTGAGGGGACCCCGAATGTCACAGGGACCCCCAAAATATCACAGGGACCCCCCCAAAATATCACAGGGACCCCCAAAATATCACAGGGACCCCCCAAAATATCACAGGACCACCCAAAATATCCCCGCAACGAGCTGGGGAGAGCGGGGTGAGGGGACCTGAATGTCACAGGACCCCCCAAAATATCACAGGGACCCCCAAAATATCCCCGCAACGAGCTGGGGAGAGGGAGGTGAGGGACTCGAAATATCACAGGAGCCCCCAAAATATCCCCAGGAATCCTCAAACACCCCCGCGACGAGCTGGGGAGAGCGGGGTGAGGGGACCCCGAATATCACAGGAATCCCCAAATATCACAGGGACCCCCCAAAATATCACAGGGACCACCCAAAATATCACAGGGACCCCCAAAATATCACAGGGATCCCCCAAAATATCACAGGGACCACCCAAAATATCCCAGGAATCCCCAGGGCACCCCCCGCAACGAGCTGGGGAGAGCGGGGGTGAGGGACCCCGAATATCACAGGGACCCCCAAAATATCCCCGCAACGAGCTGGGGAGGAGGGGTGAGGGACCCCGAAATATCACAGGAGCCCCAAAAATATCACAGAGACCCCCAAAATATCCCCGCAACGAGCTGGGGAGAGCGGGGTGAGGGAGGAGGGAGACCCCAGAGACCCCCCAAAATATCACAGGGACCCCCGAAACACCCCCACAATGAGATGGGGAGAGGGGGGTGAGGAGTGGGAGACCCCAGAGATCCCCCAAAATATCCCAGGAATCCCCAGGGCACCCCCGCAGCGAGCTGGGGAGAGCGGGGTGAGGGAGACCCCAGAGACCCCCAAAACACCCCCGCAACGAGCTGGGGAGATTGGGGGTCAGGGAGGAGGGAGACCCCAGAGACCCCCCGAAATATCACAGGGACCCCCGAAACACCCCCGCAACGAGCTGGGGAGATTGGGGGTGAGGGACCCCGAATATCACAGGGACCCCCAAAATATCACAGGGACCCCCCAGAGACCCCCAAAATATCACAGGGACCCCCAAAATATCCCAGGAATCCCCAGGGCACCCCCGCAACGAGCTGGGGGAGAGGGGGTGAGGGACCCGAATATCACAGGGAATCCCCAGAGATCCCCCAAAATATCACAGGGATCCCCCAAAATATCACAGGGACCCCCAGAGACCCCCAAAATATCACAGGGAGCCCCCAAAATATCACAGGGACCCCCAAAATATCCCAGGAATCCCCCAAAATATCACAGGGACCCCCAAAGACCCCCCAAAATATCACAGGAGCCCCCCAGAGACCCCCCGAAATATCACAGGACCCCCAGAGACCCCCAAAATATCACAGGGACCCCCAAAATATCACAGGGACTCCCCCCAAAATATCACAGGAATCCCCAGGCCACCCCCACGAGCAGCTGGGGGAGACGGGGTGAGAGGGACCCCAAATATCACAGGAACCCCCCAGAGACCCCCTAAAATATCACAGAGACCCCCCAAAATATCCCAGGGACCCCCAAAATATCCCAGGGACCCCCAAAACCACCCCAGCCCCCCCAGTCCCGCTCACCTTGTGGTCGCCGTCGCCGTGGAGATCAACCAGCGCTGAAAAACGGGGGGCTCAGGGGAGACCCCCTCAAACAGCCCCTCCCCCACCCAGGGGAGACCCCCTCAAACAGCCCTCCCCACCCAGGGGGAGACCCCCCGGGGGTTCAGTGGCCCCTCCTCACTCAGAGACCCCCCCCAAATCCCTCCTGAGAGACCCCCCCAAATCTAGAGACCCCCTCAGAGACCCCTCCTCACTCAGAGACCCCCCCAAAATCCCCCGAGAGACCCCCCCTCACCCAGAGACCCCCAAAACCTCCCCTCAGAGACCCCCCAAATCTAGAGACCCCCCTCAGAGACCCCCTCCTCACTCAGAGACCCCCCCAAACCCCCCCTCACCCCAGAGATCCTCCAAACCCCCTCAGAGACCCCCCCAAATCTAGAGACCCCTCCAAAACCCCTCTCACCCAGAGACCCCCCTCACCCCAGGGACCCCCCAAACCCCCCTCATTTAGAGACCCCCAAAACCTCCCTCAGAGACCCCCCAAATCTAGAGACCCCCCAAGCCCCCCTGATCCTAAGACCCCCCCAAAACCCCCCCTCATTTAGAGACCCCCAAATCCCCCTCAGAGACCCCCCTGATCCAGAGACCCCCAAATCCCCCCTCAGAGACCCCTGACCCAGTTACCCGCCCTAAAACCCCCTCATCCAACCCCCCCTCACCCGGAGACCCCCAAATCCCCCTCAGAGACCCCTCCTCACCCAGAGACCCCCTCACGAAGCCCCCCCTCACGAAGCCCCCCTCACCAAGCCCCCTCACCCATGCAGCCCGGGAAGCTGCACAGCCCGGCCAGGGGGTCTCGTGCGCCTCCAGCCATAGCGAAGAGCTGCGGGGGAGTCCAAGCGTTGAGGGGGGGCGAATCCGACACAGGACCCCCAAAACCCCCCAAAACCGCCCCGAAATCCGCCCCTCCCCCACCTGTCCTCAGCCGCCGCCATCGCGTTGCCACGGCAACGCAAGGATTTGCCGCCCGGAAGTGACGTGTTCCACGTAGCCCCGCCTATCTTGGCTATGGACCAATAAACAGCGAGATCTCTCTCTGGCCACGCCCCCTTGCCAGAACTCCGCCATCTTGGTAGTTCCTCGGCTTGCGGCGTCGCCACGCACGCTTTACGTGCGTGTGACGTCACCGCGCAGCGCCTGCGCGTTGCCCCTTTCCGCCTTGGAGACGCCGCGGTGCGGCCGCGCTCGGGGGTTCGGGGGAATTTGGGGTTTTTTTGAGGGGATTTGGGGTTTTTGAGGGGATTTGGGGGTTTTTCTGGGCGAATTTGGGGTTTTGAGGGGATTTGGGGGTTTTGAGGATTTGGGGGTTTTTCTGGGCGAATTTGGGGTTTTTGAGGGGATTTGGGGGTTTTGAGGGGATTTGGGGGTTTTTCTGGGCGAATTTGGGGTTTTTGAGGGGATTTGAGGGGTTTTTGAGGGGCAGAAGGGCGGAGAGGGGCTGGGGGAAGGTGGTGAGGCGGGTTGAGGAGGGGGTTTCGCTGGGGAGGTTTTGAGGAGCCTTGGGAGGGATTGTGAGGGGCTTGGGGGGCTCTGTGCGGTTATTGAGGGGGCTGAGGCGTTATGGGGGAGTCCTGAGGGGGTATGAGGCCTTGAATGGAATTTGGGTTATTTAGGGGGTCCATGAGGCCTTTGGAAAGATTTGGGGGGGTCAGAAAGTCCCAAGAGTTTTGGGGGGACCCTCATGTGGGGCACAGGGAGGTGGAGGAGGAAAACTGGGGAGTTTTGCCCTCCTAAAATAGAGACAGGAGGGTCTGGAGACCCCCAAATTCTGCCCCATTGTGGGTGGAGCAATCCCAGCCCCTCCTCCCCAAACCCCTGAGGGTCTCCCCTTTATTTTTGGGGTGTGAGGACCCCCTAACCCCCCAATCCCCCCCAGCCCCCACCATGCAGCTCTTCATCCGTGGCCAGACCCTCCTCACCCTCGAGGTCTCCGGCTCCGAGACCCTCGCCCAGATCAAGGTGAGCCCCCAAATCCGGGCTGTCCCCTCCCCAAACCCCGCCCAGATTTTGGGGTTCTGACCCCTCCTCTTTGCTCCCCCCCCCCCAGGAGAGGGTGGCTGAGCTTTCGGGGATCCCCCCCGAGGACCAAGTGCTGCTCCATGCTGGGACCCCCCTGGACGATGAGGCCGTGCTGGGGCAGAGCCCCCTCCCCGAATTCACCACCCTGGACCTCTCCACGCGCCTGCTGGGCGGTAATTCCGGGGGGGGCGCTAATTAACAGCGTGTTAATTAACAAAACAACCCCCCCAACACCCCGATTTCCTTCTCCCTCAGGCAAGGTGCACGGCTCCCTCGCCCGCGCCGGCAAAGTGAGGGGCCAGACCCCCAAGGTGAGCGCTGAGGGGGCTCCCCCCCATTTAGGGGACCCCCACTGCCCTCGGGGACCCTGGCAGGATTTTGGGGACCCCCCCTGACCCCCCGTTTTTCCCTCAGGTGGCCAAGCAGGAGAAGAAGAAGAAGAAGACGGGGCGGGCCAAGCGGCGCATGCAGTACAACCGGCGCTTCGTCAACGTGGTGCCCACCTTCGGCAAGAAGAAGGGTCCCAACGCCAACTCCTGAGCCAATAAAGGATCCGGGTCCATTCCCAGCACTTTGGGGCTCTCCCAGCTTTTTTTTCTGCTTTTTTTGTGTTTTTTTAACTTTGTTTTCAAGTGTTCAAAGTGGTTTGGGGTGGAACTGGCATTGAGGGGGTTAATGAGGTTCTCTGAGCGGCTGACGGGGCGGTTAATTAGTGGGAGGAGCTTAGGAAGTGTTAATTTGGAGTTTGCTAATGAGGAGGTGAGGGAATGGGGAGTCGTTGTGTGTGGGGGTGGCGGAAAGAGCCGAACGGTGACGGAAACACCCGAGTGGTGCGGGGGGCGGGGCGGGGAGAGCCGAACGGTGACGGAAACACCCGAGTGGTGCGGGGGCGGAGAGAATCGAATGGTGACGGAAATACGCGAATGGTGCGGGGGCGGGGACCCGAACGGTGACGGAAACACCCGAGTAATACCGAGGACGGGGGCGGAGACACCAGATACACCCGAGTGGTGCGGGGGAGCGGGGCGGGGAGAGCCGAACTGTGACGGAAATACGCGAATGGTGCGGGGGCGGAGGAGCCGAACGGTGACGGAAACACCCGAGTGGTGTAGGGGCGGAGGGAGCCGAACAGTGACGGAAACACCCGAGTGGTGCGGGGGGCAGTGAGAACCGAACGGTGACGGAAACACACGAGTGGTGCGGGGGGCGGGGCGGAGAGAGTCGAACGGTGACGGAAACACCCGAGTAATACCGAGGAAGGCGGCGGAGACACCGGATACAGCCGAGAGACGCGGGGGGCGGAGAAAGCCGAACGGTGACGGAAATACCCGAGTGGTGCCGAGGAAAGCGGCGGAAACACTGGAAACACCCGATTGGCGGAGGAAGGAGCTGAAAAACGATCAAGAGAATGAATTGATCGCTCCGAACCCTTCGGAGCGGTGCCGGAAATCGCCGAACGAAATCGGGAGGAACCAAACCACCTCCAAAACCCCTCAGGAGTTCCTCTCAGCCGCCAGGGGGCGCCGCACACCCCGCGCGGATTTCCCGCCTTTTCCGCCCCTCAGCGCTCGCGCCCCGCCCCCTTTCCCGGCATGCCCCGCGCGCTATTTAAACCGCCGTGAGGCAGCGCAGCGGCCATTTTGTCCCAGCAGCGGCCGGAGCGGGTGCGTTGGGGATTCAATCGGGCCGTGGTTTGAGGGGGAGCTGAGGGGGTTTCAGATAATTGTGCGATAACTGCGTTCCCTCTTCCCGCGCTGACTTGGAGCTGCCTGGAGCCCCGTGTGGCGCCGTTCCCCCTCACACCGTGCGTCCCTGAGGGCTCCGCGTTCCCCAAGGGCGGCTCGGGGATGAGTTTCCACAGACCTGTGCTGATGGCGCGGTGAAGAATTCCCAATTCTCTGAGGGCTCGTCCTGCCCCGGCCTGGGGAAGCTGCCTCAAAATCCCACGTTTTCTTTCTCTAACGCTGTTTTTTTTTGTTTCTTTTTTAGCATTTTTCCCCGCGAGATGGTGCTTTTGTCTGAGGTGAGTTTTGAACCATTTAGCCCATTGTTAGGTTTAAAAAGCTGGATTTTGGGGTGCTGCGAGGATGATCACGCTGAACTCTCTCTTGCTGATGGGTCAGTGGAGAATTTGTGAACATTTTCTGAGTGGCGCTGATCCAAAAAGTTCCCGATCACTGGGGGGGTTTCAGACCCACGTGGGTGAGGTTAAACCCTTTGTGGGGCTTAAACCACGTGTGGAGCTTTAAATCCACACCAGACCCCTATCTGGGGTTTTAAACATCGTGAAATTTAAATTCTTTTTAAGGATTTGCTTTATTATTAAACTACCATTTTAAACTTGATTTTTCTCATTTTCTAGGCATGGAAACCTCATGCGTGGGTTCCCCATGGCCGCTCCCCAGGTGAGCTCCTTCTTTCTGTTACATTTTTCTGGGGAAAATCTGGGATTTTCTCCTGAAATTTTCCCTGTGGGTGCAGATTTTGGAGCCCCCTCCCCCTTTTTTTCGCTGTTCGGTGACGAGTGACAATGACAAGCATATGGCTGAGGGTCCTTGATGCCACGTGACTGCTGAGAGCGGCTGGGAGGGGCTCCACAATTAACTAATTAATCGGGATCTAATTAAATACACATAATTAATTTATATTTTACAGCGTGGAGCAATAGGAGAGGTCCTGGCTTTGGGTGACCACCATGAGATGACCACAATGTGACCAAATCTCAGGTCAGTGCCCCCCCTGAGCCCCCCAAAAATTCCCAAAAAATCCTCCCCCAGTCCGAAACGATGATACCCTGGGCTGGAGGACACGTCCGATGGCAGCTCTGAGTTACCAAAGCCCTGATCGGATTTGGGGAGGGGGCTGCACCCCCCTAAGGGGGATGGAGACCCCTGACCCCCCAATTTCCTCCACAGCCACCGGAGCTGGGGATCCACCATGGGCCTGGTGAGTTTTGGGGTCCCTGGGGTTGGATTTGGGGTGCCTGGGATGGAATTTGGGATCACTAAAGTGGAATTTGGGGTCCCTGGGGTAGGGTTTGGGGTCTCTGGGGTGGAATTTGGGATGTCTGAAGTGGAATTTGGGGTGCCTGGGGTGGGATTGGGGTCTCTGAGGTGGAATTTGGGGTCCCTGGGGTTGGATTTAGGGTGCCTGGGATGGAATTTGGGAACTCTGCAGTAGAATTTGGGGTCCCTGGGGTGGGATTTGGAGTCCATATGGTTGGGTTTGGGGTCCCTTAGGTGGAATTTGGGGTTCCTGGGATTTTGGGATCTGGGATGGGATTTGGGGTCCTTGGGGTGGAATTTGAGGTCTCTGGGGTGAGGTTTGGGGTCCCTGGGGGTAGGATTTAGGATCTCTGAGGTGGAATTTGGGATTTCTGGGGTGGAATTTGGGGTCCCTGGGGTTGGATTTGGGGTTCCTGGGGTTAAGATTTTGGGATCGGGGATGGAATTTGGGATCTCCGAGGTGGAATTTGGGGTCCCAGGCCCCCCATGAGGAAACCCTCACCTGTCTGACCCCCCCGCTGGGCCCAGGTCCTGCAAAGGTTGAACCCCCTGGAACCCTCGGGGGGAAAAGAGGACGAGCTGTCCCAGAGGGGACGGTCTGAGGGGCCTTACAGGGACTTCTTTGGTTTTGGGATTTTTTGGGTTTGGTGTCCTGAGCACACACTAAATCCCCTTCTATTTCCCTTACAGGATTTAAATCAGTTCTGCCCCCCCGGGGGTCCTGCCCCACGTGGGGGAATTCAGGGGGTCACAAATCCCAATTCCTGAATTTTGGAAAAGATTCCAGGTGGGTTCTCCTCTCCCTTTGGGCATTTTGAGGGGGAATTCTTCATCCTGGGGGAGATCTGGGGGTCTCCAGGGGAACATTTGGGGGTCCCTTGGCTGGGGTTTGCAGTCCCAGGTGGGGGTAACCCCTGAAGGGATTTTTGGGGTGAATTTGGGGGTTTTGGGCCCCCCCAGGGGTGATGACCTCACGAATCTCGTTCGGCTGAAGCTGCTGTGGAGAACCCAAGGACTGACCCGGGGGGGCCCTTCCCCAATTTGGGATCCCCAAATTCCCCAAAACTTTCTGACCCCCCCTCTGTTTCCCCCGTTACAGGTAACTGCCGACCCAGAGCACACCTGGAGCCAGGTATGTAAATGAGGGGGCGTGGCCTCACTGATGACATCACCGATGATGTCATCCCCCATTGAGGGACCCCCAGTTTTGGTGATGATGTCACTAGCTCACTTTGACCCCCCTGAAAACACCCGAACACCTGAAAAATTGGGGTGGGGTCCCCAGGGGAGGGTCCTGAGGGGGAGGGGACATCCTGACACCCCTCCCCCTCTCTGTCCCACAGGTGCTGCAGGTTCCCGGGGGGCTCAGGTGAGTCTGGGGTCTCCAGGGGGGATTTTGGGGTTTTTTGGGGTTCCCCAGCCAAGGATGAGTTGATACCGCCCCAGGCTGAGCCGTGTGACTGAGTGGTCCCTCTGAGGCTCTGGGGGGGTCCTGGGGGGGATTTAAACAAATTCCAAGACTTTTAACCCCTTAAATTTTTATTTTCCAGCTCCTGAATTGTACAAAAGTTTCATCAGGTGAGTCTGGGGTCTCCAGGGGGGGTTTTGGGGGTTTTTTTGGGGGGGTTCCCCAGCCGAAGATGAGCTGATACCGCCCAAGGCTGAGCCGTGTGACTGAGTGGTCCCTCTGAGGCTCTGGGGGGGCCCTAGGGGGGGGATTTAAACAAATTCCAAGACTCTTGACCCCTTAAATTTTTATTTTCCAGCTCCTGAATTGTATAAAAGCTTCATCAGGTGAGTCTGGGGGTGTCGTGGGGGGATTTTTGGGGTTCCCCAGCCAAAGATGAGTAGATACCGCCCCAGGCTGAATTTTGTGACTGAGTGGTCCCTCTGAGGCTCTGGGGGGGGTCCTGGGGGGATTTAAACAAATTCCAAGACTTTTAACCTCTTAAATTTTTATTTTTCAGCTCCTGAATTGTATAAAAGCTTCATCAGGTGAGTCTGGGGGTCTCCAGGGGGATTCTGGGGTTTTATTTTGGGGTCCCCCAGCCGAAGATGAGCTGATACCGCCCCAGGCTGAGCCGTGTGACTGAGTGGTCCCTCTGAGGCTCCGGGGGGGGCCTAGAGGGGGATTTAAACAAATTCCAAAACTCTAAATCCCTTAAATTTTTATTTTTCCGCTCCTGGATTATTTATTTTCATCAGGTGAGTCTCGGGATGTCCAGGGGGGATTTTGGGGGTTTTTTTGGGGTCCCCCAGCCAAGGATAAGACAAAACCGCCCCAGGCTGAATTTTCTGACTCAGTGGTCCCTCTGAGGGGATCCTGAGAGGGGATTTAAACAAATTCCAAGACTCTTGACCCCTTAAATTTTTATTTTCCAGCTCCTGAATTGTATAAAAGTTTCATCAGGTGAGTCTGGGGGTGTCCAGGGGGATTTTCGAGGTTTTTTTGGGGTTCCCCAGCCGAAGATGAGCTGATACCGCCCCAGGCTGAGCCGTGTGACTGAGTGGTCCCTCTGAGGCTCTGGGGGGGTCCTGGGGGGGATTTAAACAAATTCCAAGATTTTTAATCTCTTAAATTTTTGTTTTCCAGCTCCTGAATTGTATAAAAGCTTCATCAGGTGAGTCTGGGGGTGTCATGAGATGATTTTGGGGGTTTTTTTGGGGTCCCCCAGCCTAAGATGAGCTGATACCGCCCCAGGCTGAGCCGTGTGACTGAGTGGTCCCTCTGAGGCTCTGGGGGGGTCCTGGGGGGTTTAAACAAATTCCAAGACTTTTAACCTCTTAAATTTTTAATTTTTCAGCTCCTGAATTGTATAAAAGTTTCATCAGGTGAGTCTGGGGCTGTCATGAGATGATTTTGTGGGTTTTTTTCGGGGTTCCCCAGCCGAAGATGAGCTGATACCGCCCCAGGCTGAATTTTGTGACTGAGTGGTCCCTCTGAGGCTCTGGGGGTTTTGGGGATCAAAAATTGGGTTTTGGGGAGCTCTGGGGGAATTTGGGGTCACAAATGGGGGTCCTGAGAAATTTTTAAGGGGTCTCTGTGTGAATTTAAGGGGGGCTCTTGGCTTTATTTGATGACGTTTTCAGACTTTTAATCCCTGAATTTTCGGTTTTTTTTCAGCTCTTCAGTTATGAAAGTTGCACCAACGCAAATAAAGATTTATATTTTTGTTATAAAACGTTGATCTTGTCTTTGTTTGGGGAGGGGTCACAAACACCAGAGTCCCTGTGAGGGGACAGACCTGAAACCAAAACTCCAAATTTGGGAATTAAAAACCATTTTTAAGTCATGTCAGTGATTTTGGGTCCCCCCTGTTCCTCTTTCAGAATTAAAAACCATTTTGGGGTTTTGATGAATGAATTTGGGTTCCTCTCCCTCCCCAAAATCCATCGGGGTGGAGGCGGGGCCCCCAAATTCCCGCCAAACCCGCTCCGAATAGGGGCGGGACCGTCGATATGCAAATTAAAGACATTGTTATGCTAATTGGGTGTAGTGTAATCAAATTAGCAAGCGCGGTTATGCAAGTAGTGACGTCATTAAGACGTCAAGGGGCGTGGCGTATGCAAATGAGGTTTTGTGATATCCAATCAGAGCACGAGGAAAAACGGAGGCGGGGCTGCCTAACCGAGTAGCGTCGTAGGGCGGAGCTATGCAAATTAAATGGTTGTAGTTATGCAAATTAAACAGCGCGCCGCCAAGAGCATCACGGGACAGATATATTTGGCAACATTTTTTTACAATTCTAGGGATCGGTGAGTGCGGAACGCGGGAGAAAAGCGCGGGAGGAGCTGCGGGAAATGTCCGGGAACGGGAGCGGAAGGGCCGGGAGGCGGCGCGGGGGGGCCCGTGAGCTGCGGGCGGGGCGAGCGGCGGCGGGCGCGGGGCGCGGGCGGGAGGCGGCATCGCTTCTCGGCCTTTTGGCTAAGATCAAGTGTAGTATCTGTTCTTATCAGTTTAATATCTGATACGTCCTCGATGAGAGGACTTCATATTAAACGGATTTTTGGCGCTGGGAGTTGGATCCGGAGCTTGCTCCCTCCGCTCCGCGCATCGTCCCGGTATTGCAGTGCCTCCGGGAACGGTGCACCCCCACGGGGACCTTTCACTGGTGAAAAACAGACTTAAGAAAATACTAAACCATTTCTGTCGCGACTATATCGTGACATACCCTGCCCTATATTGATTCATTTTCAGCCTTAAAGGATTTTCTCCACTCCGCGCGTTGTCCCGGCAATGCAGCGCCTCTGGGAGCGCTGCCCCGCAGACAGATATTTGTTCATCCGTAATCAAAACCGGATTTAAATCTTTACACTTAAACACTTTACATTTAAACCTTTACCTTTAAACTCTTCACAGTTAAACTCTTCACATTTAAACTTTTAAATTTTAGATTTAAACTCTTTACATTTTCACTCTTTAAAGCGATATTGAACGCGAGGATCTCTCTCTGCTCTCTCCGGGTTCCCGGTAAAGCGGTGCCGCCGCTCCGGAGGCTCCATTTCCCCCCGTCCCCTCACAAGGCTGAAAACGACGCCAAATTCTCGCTCCCTCCGCTCCGCGCATCGTGCCGGTATTGCAGTGCCTCCGGGAACCGTGCACCCCCATCGGGGACCTTTCAGTGGTGAAAAACAGAACTCGAATAGCCGCTGAAAGGTTAAGTCGCGACTCTATCGCGATGTTAACCATTGTCGGTAGAGGTTTGGAGCTTGCGGGCTCTGTTGCACTCACTGTCCCGGTATTGCAGCGCCTCCGGGATCGGCGCATCCCCAAGGGGCACCTTTATTGGCGAAAAAAAAGATCTAAAATTACATATGTTCAGTTAATTCTGGTTCTGTCGCGATTTCAGCCGCTCTCGCTGCCCCTGCAGCGCTCACACGCTCTGCGCTACGCTCCTTGTCCCGACATTGCAGCGCCTCCGGCATCGCTGCCCTCCCACCAGGGCCCTTCCCTGGTGACAAACAGATCCGAAAATATAAAAAAGTAACAAACTCCGAGCAATGTTACCGGCGCTACCGGGGCTTGGCTCTGCCGGTGTCCCTGCGGCTCTCTCACCGCTCCGCGCATCGCCCCGACACGCCTGAGCGGCTGCGGGCGCCGAGCGCTGCGGGGAGGCGGATTTATGCAGATGAAAAAGGCGAAACCATGCAAATTTAACCGCGCCGCCAAGAGCATCACGGGATAGATATATTTGGGAACATTGTTTTACAATTTTAGGGATCGGTGAGTGCGGAAGGCGGGAGAAAAGCGCGGGAGGAGCTGCGGGAAATGTCCGGGAACGGGAGCGGAAGGGCCGGGAGGCGGCGCGGGGGGGCCCGTGAGGTGCGGGCGGGGCGAGCGGCGGCGGGCGCGGGGCGCGGGCGGGAGGCGGCATCGCTTCTCGGCCTTTTGGCTAAGATCAAGTGTAGTATCTGTTCTTATCAGTTTAATATCTGATACGTCCTCGATGAGAGGACTTCATATTAAACGGATTTTTGGCGCTGGGAGTTGGATCCGGAGCTTGCTCCCTCCGCTCCGCGCATCGTCCCGGTATTGCAGTGCCTCCGGGAACGGTGCACCCCCACGGGGACGTAAAACGGTTAAAAGCAGATCTCAAACAGCCGATGAAGGGTTAAATCGTGATTCTATCGCGATATCAACCACTCTTGGCGGTGCTTTGGAGCTCACAGAGCCTCCTCTGCGCTCATTGTCCCGCTATTGCAGCGCCTCCGGGAACGGCGCACCCCTCACCGGGAGCTTTAGTGGTGAAAAGTAGAGCTGGGATGGGGTAAAATCGTGATTCTATCGCGATATCAGCCGTGCTGGTTACCGCTCTGCAGCTCGCACGCTTCTGCAGCTGCGCTCATTGTCTGAGTTTTGTAGCGCCTCCAAAATTCCTCCCCCAAATCAGCTCCAAAAATCACCCAAAAAATCACCCCAAAATCAGCCAAAAATCACCCAAAACCAGCTCCAAAATCCCTCCAAAAATAGCTAAAATTCCCCGAAATCCCTCCCAAATCACCTCAAAAATCAGCCAAAAATCACCTCCAAAATCCCTCCAAAATTAGTTAAAATTCCCCAAAATACCCACCCCGATATTCACCCCAAAATCACCCAAAATCACCTCCAAAATCCCTCCAAAATTAGCTAAAATTCCCCAAAATCCCTCCCAAGTCACCTCCAAAATCACCCCAAAATCAGCTCCAAAATCCTCCCAAAACCACCCCAATATTCACCCCAAAAATCACCCAAAATCACCTCCAAAAGCCACCCAAAATTAGCTAAAATTCCCAAATCAGCTCCAAAAATCACCCAAAAATCACCCCAAAATCAGCTCCAAAATCACCTCCAAAAGCTGCCCAAAAATAGCTAAAATTCCCCAAAATTTCCCCAAACCACCTCAAAATCACCCCAAAACCCCCCAAAACCACCCTGATATTCACCCCAAAATCACCCAAAATCCCCCAAAATCACCTCAAAATCAGCCCCCAAATCCCTCCAAAATTAGCTAAAATTGCCCCAAAATTTCCCCCAAATCACCTCAAAAATCACCCCAAAATCACCCCAAAATCAGCTCCAAAATCAGCCCAAAATCAGCCAAAATCACCTCCAAAATCCCTCAAAAAATAGCTAAAATTCCCCCAAAATCCCTCCCAAATCACCTCCAAAATCACCCAAAAATCACCTCCAAGATCTCCCCAAAATGTGCTGGACCCCTCCCAAATTCCTTCATTTCCCATAAAAATAATAAAATTAACAAAACTCATTCCCAATTTCCCACAAAACTCCAGTTTCTCTTGGAAAACCCCAAAATTCCATTTATTCACCCAATTTTGGACATTATATACAGCGGGGGAGGGGAGGGGGATTTAAGAGTCCTGGGACCCTCAAACCCCGAAATTTTCCTTTTTGGCTTTCCTGGGGGTGGGGACGGACTCAGAGTGTCCCAGAGCTCGTCCCCTCCTCATCCTTCACCTCTTTTTGGGGAGGGGCTCTTCCTGAGCCTGGGGGGTTAAAATTTGGGGGTTACAAGGGTAGGGCACCCCCAGCCCCCAAAAACCCACCTGGGGGGGGGTCTCACCTCCCAGTCCAGGTGTGTGCTCAGCAGGACGCAGGTGAGGCGCGACTTCAGGTACACCTGGGAGGGGGAGACCCAAAAATATTTTTTTAAAATAGATTTTTGGGATTTTCTGGGGTTTTTTGGGAGGTTTGGGGTGATTGGGAGAATTTTTGGGGGGAATTTTAGAGATTTAGGGGAGGTCCCAGGGGATTTAAGGGTGATTTGGGAGCCCAGAAAAATTTTTTAAAATGGATTTTGGGATTTTTGGGATCAATTTCAGAAATTTGGGGAGTTTTGGGGTGATTGGGAGAATTTTGGGGGATTTTAGAGATTTAGGGAGGTCCCAGGGGATTTAGGGGTGATTTGGGGGAGCCCAGAAAGATTTTTTTAAAGGATTTTGGGATTTTTGGGTTTTTTTTGGGAGGTTTGGGATAAATTTCAAAAATTTGGGGGAGTTTTGGGGTGACTGGGAGAATTTTTGGGGGGAATTTTAGAGATTTAGGGGAGGTCCCAGGGGATTTAAGGGTGATTTGGGGGAGCACAGAAAAATTTTTAAAAATAGATTTTCGGATTTTTTTTGGGGTTTTTGGGATCAATTTAAGAAATTTGGGGGAGCCAGTTATTTTTGGGGTGCCCCCCTGTCCCCAGGCAGTTTTTGGGGTGCCCCCAAGATGTTTTGGGGTGCCCCAGCTATTTTTGGGGTGCCCCCAGCCCCGAGGCAGTTTTGGGGTGCCCAAGTTGTTTTTGGGGCGCCCCCGTTATTTTTGGGGGTGCCCCAGGCAGTTTTCGGGTGCCCCAGGCAGTTTGTGGGGCGCCCCAGCCCCGAGGCAGTTTTTGGGGTGCCCCCGTTATTTTTGGGGCGCCCCAGCCCGTTTTTGGGGTGCCCCCGTTATTTTTGGGGAGCCCCAGCCCGTTTTTGGGGTGCCCCGGGCAGTTTTGGGGGCGCCCCGTTATTTTGAGGGTGCCCCAGCCCGTTTTTGGGGTGCCCCAGCCCCGAGAGCCGTTTTTGGGGGCGCCCCAGCCCGTTTTGAGAGCCCCAGCCCATTTTGGGGTGCCCTGGGCAGTTTTGGGGTGCCCCAGCCCGTTTTTGGGGCGCCCCCGTTATTTTTGGGGTGCCCCAGCCCGTTTTGGGGTGCCCAGCCCGTTTTCGGGGTGCCCCAGCCCGTTTTTGGGGAGCCCCAGGCAGTTTTTGGGCACCCCAGCCCGTTTTTAGGGTGCCCCAGGCAGTTTTTGGGGAGCCCCAGCCCGTTTTTGGGGTGCCCCAGCCCGTTTTGGGGCGCCCCAGGCAGTTTTGGGGTGCCCCAGCCCGCTTTTGGGGTGCCCCAGGCAGTTTTGGGGAGCCCCAGCCCGTTTTGGGGTGCCCCAGCCCATTTTCGGGGCGCCCCAGCCCCACCTTGTCCCGCAGTTGCCCGTCCCGCAGCCGGTGCAGCGCAGGGAAGCGATCGAGGCCCACGGAGGCCACGAGGGGCAGGCAGGGGTGGCACTGCAGCCCCGGACCCCCGAAAATCCCCTTCAGGGCCCGGACAACCCGCCCTGGGGGAGAGATGGGTGGGTCAGAGACCCCCAAAAACCATCCAGGAACCCCAAAAACCCTCCAGGAACCCACAAAACCATCCAGGACCCCCACAAAAATCCCTTCAGGGCCCGGACAACCCGCCCTGGGGGGGGAGATGGAGTGGGTAAGAGACCCCCAAAAAACCATCCAGGAACCCCAAAAATCATCCAGGAACCCCAAAAACCATCCAGGACCCCCAAAAGCCACCCCAGGAACCCCAAAACCCACCCCAGGAACCCCAAAAATCATTCAGGACCCCCCAAAACCACCCCAGGAACCCCAAAAAATATCCAGGACCCCGAAAATCCCTTCAGGGACCGGACAACCCGCCCTGGGGGGGAGATGGGTGGGTCAGAGACCCCAAAAACCAACCCAGGAACCCCAAAAATCATTCAGGAACCCCAAAAACCACCCCAGGAACCCCAAAAACCACCCCAGGAACCCCAAAAACCACCCCAACCCCCCTGAAAATCCCTTCAGGGGCCCGGACAACCCGCCCTGGGGGAGATGGGTGGGTCAGACACCCCCAAAAACCATCCAGGAACCCCAAAACCCTCCAGGAACCCACAAAACCATCCAGGACCCCCACAAAAATCCCTTCAGGGCCCGGAGAACCCGCCCTGGGGAGAGATGGGTGGTCAGAGACCCCCAAAAACCATCCAGGAACCCCAAAAACCCTCCCAGAACCCCAAAAATCATCCAGGACCCCCCAAAAATCCCTTCAGGGCCCGGAGAACCCGCCCTGGGGGGCAAGGGGGGGTTAGAGACCCCAAAAACCATCCAGGAACCCCAAAAACCCTCCAGGAACCCACAAAACCATCCAGGACCCCCCACAAAAATCCCTTCAGGGCCCGGAGAACCCGCCCTGGGGAGATGATGGGGTCAGAGACCCCCAAAAAACCATCCAGGAACCCCAAAAACCCTCCCAGCACTCCAAAACCACCCCGGGAACCCCAAAACCCCCAGGACCCCCAAAACCACCCCAGGAACCCCAAAAACCAACCCCGGAACCCCAAAAAACCACCCCAGGAACCCCAAAAACCACCCCAGGAACCCCAAAAACCGCCCCAGGAACCCCAAAACCACCCCAGGAACCCCAAAACCGCCCCAGAAACCCCCAAAACCACCCCAGGAACCCCAAAAACATCCAGGACCCCCCGAAAATCCCTTCAGGGCCTGGAGAACCCACCCTGGGGGGCAAGGGGGGTTAGAGACCCCAAAACCATCCAGGAACCCCAAAAACCACCTCAGGAACCCCAAACCACCCCCAGGACCCCCCAAAAATCCTTTCAGGGCCTGCAGCACCTGTCCTGGGGGGAGATGGGAGGGTCAGAGACCCCCAAAAACTACCCCAGGAACCCCAAAAAACCACTCCAGGAACCCCCAAAAGCCCCCAAGACCCCCACAGGAACCCCAAAAACCACCCCAGGAACCCCAAAACCCCCAAGACCCCCCAGGAACCCCAAAAACCACCCCAGGAACCCCAAAACCCCCAAGACCACCCCAGGAACCCCAAAAACCACCCCAGGACCCCCAAAACCCCCAAAACCCCCTCCCCAAAACCCTCCAGGACCCCCAAAACCCCTCCAGGACCCCCCAAAACCCTCCAAGGAAAAACCAGGACCCCCAAACCCTCTAGGACCCCCTCCCCCCACCAACACTCACCAAAAGCTTCAGGACCCCCAAAATCCCCCCCAAAAAACGTCCAGGACCCCTCAAGACCCCCAAATTCCCCCGAGACCCCCCACCTTTGCGCAGGTCGATCTCGGCCACGTCCCCCCCGGGCGCTGCCCACGACCACCGAGCTGGGGGGGGTGTAAATAGGTCTGGGGGCGGCACTGGGACCCCCCAGGGCACCCCAAATTTACCCCGGGTACCCCAAACCCCCTCCTCACCCTGCCAGGGTGGTTTGGGAAAGGGAGGGGTCTCAGAGCTCCTAAGGAACCCCCAAAATTCCTCAAATGCTGCTCAAAACCAACCCCCCAAAATCCACCCAGGACCCCCAAAACCCCCCAGGACCCCCAAAATTCCCCCCAAAACCCCCTAGGACCCCCCCAAATCCCTCAAAATCCCCCAAGCCCGCCCCAGGACCCCCAAAATTCCCCAAATGCTGCCCAAAACCAACCCCCCCCAAAAATCCCCCCAGGACCCCCCAAATGCCCCCCAGGACCCCCCAAAATCCCTCAAAATCCCCCCAAACCCGCCCCAGGACCCCCAAAATCTGACCCCGGACCCACCAAAATTCCCCAGGTCTCCCCCAAAACCCCCCAGGACCCCTAAAATATCCCCAAACCCCCCAGGGCCCCCTCGGACCCTTTCAGGACCCCCCAAAAATCCCCCCAGGACCCCCAAAATCCCCCCAGGACCCCCAAAATTCCCCCAAGACCTTTTCAGGATCCCCAAAACTGCCCAGGACTCCCCAAAATTCCCCCAGGACCCTCCCAGGGCCCCCAAAATCCCCCAAACCCCACCAGGGACCCCTCAGACCCTTTCAGGATTCCCAAAATCCCCCAAACCCCACCAGGGACCCCTCAGACCCTTTCAGGATTCCCAAACATCCCCAGGACCCCCAAAAATCCCCCCAGGACCCTTTCAGGATCCCTCAAACCCCCAGGACCCCCTAATATCCCCCAAAATCCCCCAGGACCCCCCAAAATCCCCCAACTCCCCCTAGGACCCTCCCAGGACCCCCAAAATCCCCCAGGACCCCCCAAAATTCCCTAGGACCCTTTCAGGATCCCAAAAACCCCCCAGGACCCCCAAAATCCCCCAGGACCCTCCCAGGGCTCCCCCAAAATCCCCCCTAAACCCCCCCAGGGCCCCCTCGGACCCTTTCAGGACCCCCAAAATCCCCCCCAGGATCCATTCAGGATCCCCAAAACTGCCCAGGACCCCCAAAATCCCCCAGGACTCCCCAAAATCCCCCAGGACCCTCCCAGGGCCCCCAAAATCCCCAGGACCCCCAGCACTGACGTCTCCCCGGGGCAGCGCCAGCGCCGTTAGAGAGCCTCCCCAAAAACGGCGTCCAGGACGGGGCGAAGCGCCCGGGCGATGGAGGGGTCGTAGAGACGCACCTGGGACAGGTGGGACAGGTGAGGGAAAGAAAAGTGGGACAGGTGAGGGACAGGTGGGACAGGTGGGACAGGTGGGACAGGTGGGACAGGTGGGACAAGTAAGGGACAGGTAAGGAACAGGTGGGACAGGTAGGGGCAGGTGAGGGACAGGTGGGACAAGGACAGGTGACACAGGTGAGACATTTGATACAGAGAGAGGAACAGGTGGGACAGGTGAGGGGCAGATGAGGCAGGTGAGACAGGTGAAATAAGTGAGGGACAGATGACACAGGTGAGGGACAGGTGAGGTACAGGTGAGGGACAGGTGGGACAGGTGAGGGACAGGTGAGGTACAGGTGAGGGACAGGTGGGACAGGTGAGGGACAGGTGAGGGACAGGTGGGACAGGTGGGACAGGTGAGGGACAGGTGAGGGACAGGTGGGACAGGTGGGACAAGTAAGGGACAGGTAAGGGACAGGTGGGACAGGTGAGGTACAGGTGAGGGACAGGTGGAACAGGTGGGACAGGTGGGACAGGTGGGACAGGTGGGGGACAGGTGAGGGACAGGTGGGACAGGTGGGACAGGTGAGGGACAGGTGAGGGACAGGTGGGACAGGTGGGACAAGTAAGGGACAGGTAAGGGACAGGTGGGACAGGTGAGGTACAGGTGAGGGACAGGTGGAACAGGTGGGACAGGTGGGACAGGTGGGACAGGTGGGGACAGAGAAGTGGGACAGGTGAAGGGCAGGTGGGACAGGGACAGGTGACACAGGTGAGAGAGGTGAGACAGGTGAGAGAGGAACAGGTGGAACAAGTGGGACAGGTAGGACAGGTGGGACAGGTGAGAGAGGAACAGGTGAGGGACAGGTGAGGGACAGATGGAACAGGTAGGACAGGTGACAGGTGGGACAGGTAAGGAAAAGACAAGTGAGACAAGTGAGGGACAGGTGGGACAGGGGGAGAGATGAGAGAGGTGAGACAGGTGAGAGAGGGACAGGTGGGACAGGTGAGAGACAGGTGAGGGAAAGACAAGTGGGAACAGGGACAGGTGGGACAGGTGAGGGACAGGTGGGACAGGAGGGAACAGGTAGAGCCACCCCTCCCTGTGCCCCACCCCTCCAGAGTCCCAGTGTGCTCAGCTGGGGTGGGACCTGCAGGTGACCCCCAGGTGACCCCTCACCTGTCCGTGCCCCCGTGCAGGTGACCCCAGGTGACCCCAGGTGAGCCCAGGTGACCCCCAGTGACCCCAGGTGACCCCAGTGACCCCAGGTGACCCCCAGGTGACCCCCAGGTGACCCCTCACCTGTCCATGCCCGTGCAGGTGACCCCCAGGTGACCCCAGGTGACCCCAGGTGACCCCCAGTGACCCCAGGTGACCCCAGGTGACCCCCAGGTGACCCCTCACCTGTCCATGCCCCGTGCAGGTGACTCCCAGTGACCCCAGGTGAGCCCAGGTGAGCCCAGGTGAGCCCAGGTGACCCCCAGTGACCCCAGGTGACCCCCAGGTGACCTCTCACCTGTCCATGCCCCATGCAGGTGACTCCCAGTGACCCCAGGTGAGCCCAGGTGACCCCAGGTGAGCCCAGATGACCCCAGGTGACCCCAGGTGACCCCCAGGTGACCCCTCACCTGTCCATGCCCCGTGCAGGTGACTCCCAGTGACCCCAGGTGAGCCCAGGTGACCCCAGGTGAGCCCAGATGACCCCAGGTGACCCCCAGGTGACCCCTCACCTGTCCATGCCCCCGTGCAGGTGACTCCCAGTGACCCCAGGTGAGCCCAGGTGACCCCAGGTGAGCCCAGATGACCCCAGGTGACCCCCAGGTGACCCCTCACCTGTCCATGCCCCGTGCAGGTGACGACCCTGTGGGACCCCGGCAGGAACTGCAGGTCCCGATCCCAGACGGGGACGCGCAGATCCAGCCAGTCGTTCCTCACCTGGGAGATTTTGGGATATTTGGGGGATTTTTTAGGACATTTTTGGGATTTTTTGGGATATCTTGGGGTATTCTTGGGATTTTTTTGGATATTTTGGGGATATTTTGGGATATTTTTGGGGTTTTTTTGGATATTTTGGGGATATTTTGGGATATTTTTGGGGTTTTTTTGGATATTTTGGGGATATTTTGGGATATTTTTGGGTTTTTTTGGGATATTTTTGGGGATTTTTTGGGAAATTTTGGGGATATTTTGCGGATTTTTTGTTATTTTTTGGGATATTTTGGGGATATTTTGGGGATTTTTTGGGATATTTTGGGGATATTTTTGGGATATTTTTGGAATATTTTAGGGATTTTTTGGGATATTTTTAGGGATTTTTTGGGATTTTTTGGGAAATTTTGGGGATATTTTGGGATATTTTTGGGATATTTTTGGGGATATTTTGGATATTTTTGAGGTAATTTTGGATTTTTGGGTATTTTAGGATATTTTTGGGATATTTCGGGATATTTTTGAGATAATTTTGGATTTTTGGGTATTTTGGATATTTTAGGATATTTTGGGGGTATTTTTGGGATATTTTTGGGTATTTTTGGATTATTTTGGGGTGCCACTCACATTCTTGGCCTGGAACATGAACTTTTGAGATATTTTGGGATATTTTGGGGATTTTATGATATTTTGAGATATTTTAGGACATTTTTGGGATATTTTATGATATTTTGGGATATTTTAGGTTATTTTAGGATATTTTTAGGATTATTTGGATATATTTTGGATACTTTTAGGATGTTTTTGGGGTGGCACTCACGTTCTTGGCCTGGAACAGGAACTTTTGGGGTTTTTACGATATTTTATGATATTTTGGAATATTTTAGGACATTTTTGGGATATTTTATGATATTTTGGGGATATTTTGGGACATTTTGGATACTTTTAGGATGTTTTTGGGGTGGCACTCACGTTCTTGGCCCGGAACAGGAACTTTTGAAATATTTTGGGATATTTTGGGTTTTTTATGATATTTTATTATATTTTATGATATTTTGGGATATTTTATGATATTTTGGGATATTTTGGGTATTTTTAGGGTGTTTTTGGGGTGGCACTCACGTTCTTGGCCCGGAACAGGAACTTTTGGTTTTTTTATGATATTTTATGATATTTTGGGATATTTTGGGATACATTTTGGGTATTTTTAGGATGTTTTTGGCGTGGCACTCACGTTCTTGGCCCGGAACAGGGGCTCCTGGGGCCGCTGCAGGTCCCACACCTTGAGCCCGTTCTCCTTCCCGCCCGTGGCCACCAGGTGAGGCCGCGCCGGGTCCTGGCGCATCCGGCACAGCCCCGGCCCTGCCTGCAGCTCCTGGAGGGGCTGGAATTGGGGAGGGGTCACCCCAAAATCCTCACAGACACCCCCAAATCTCACACATCCCATAATCACCCCAAATCCTGATCAAAATGCCCAAAAAACAGCCCAAAAACCTCCAAAAATCACCCCAAAATTCCCAATTCTGGCGCATCCGGCACAGCCCCGGCCCTGCCTGCAGCTCCTGGAGGGGCTGGAATTGGGGAGGGTCACCAAAAATCCTCACAGACACCCCCAAATCCCAAACATCCCATAATCACCCCAAATCCCGATCAAAACCCCGAAAATCAGCCCCAAATCACCCCAAAATTCCCAATTCTGGTGTATCTGGCACAGCCCCGGCCCTGCCTGCAGCTCCTGGAGGGGCTGGAATTGGGGAGGCGTCACCCCAAAATCCACAGAGACACCCCCAAATCCCAAACATCCCATAATCACCTCAAATCCCGATCAAAACCCCGAAAATCAGCCCCAAATCACCCCAAAATTCCCAATTCTGGTGTATCTGGCACAGCCCGGCCCTGCCTGCAGCTCCTGGAGGGGCTGGAATTGGGGAGGAGTCACCCCAAAATCCACAGAGACACCCCCAAATCCCAAACATCCCATAATCACCCCAAATCCTGATCAAAACCCCCTAAAAACACCAAATCCTCAAAATCACCCCAAAATTCCCAACTCTGGCACAGTCCGGCCCTGCCTGCAGCTCCTGGAGGGGCTGGGATTGGGAGGGAGTCACCCAAAACCCACAGAGACACCCCCAAACCAAAACCATCCCAAAATCCTCAAAAACCCCCAAAATCACAACAAAACCCCCAAAAACCCATAAAAATCCTCAAAAACCCCCAAAATTCCCCATCCTGCCACACCCAGCCCCACCCAGGGGTCCCAAAGAGGGGCTGGAATTGGGGAGGGGTCACCTCAAAATCCTCACAGACACCCCCAAACCCCAAACCCTGTTCAAAACCCCCAAAAATCCCCAAAAATCACAACAAAACCCCTAAAAATCCCCCAAAAAAACCCCAAAAACCCCAAAAGTCACAACAAAAATCCTGAAAAAAACCCCAAAAATCCCCAAAAACCCCCAAAAATCCTCAAAAAACCCAAAATCTCCCACCCTGCCACACCCAGGGGTCCCAAAGAGGGGCTGGAATTGGGGAGGGGTCACCCCAAAATCCATAGAAACACCCCAAACCCCAAACTCTGCTCAAAACCCTAAAAATCCCCAAAAATCAAAAACCTAAAAATCCCCAAAATCCCCAAACCCCTAAAAATCCCCCAAAAAACCCCAAAAAAACCCCCAAAAATCCCCTAAAACCCCCCAAAAATCCTCAAAAAACCCCAAAATCCCCCACCCTGGCACACCCAGGGGTCCCAAAGCGGGGCTGGAATTGGGAGGGTCACCCAAAATCCTCACAGACACCCCAAACCCCAAACTCTGCTCAAAACCCTCGAAAAATCCCCCAAAATCAAAAACCTAAAAATCCCCAAAATCCCCAAACCCCTAAAAATCCCCCAAAAACCCCCAAAAACCCCCAAAAATCACAACAAAATCCTGAAAAAACCCCCAAAAATCCCCTAAAAAAATCCCAAAAAATCCCCAAAAACCCCAAAATCTCCCACCCTGGCACACCCAGGGGTCCCAAAGAGGGGCTGGAATTGGGGAGGGGCTCAGGGTGACCCCAAGCCCCCCAGCCCCTCCCCACTCACCTGCTCGTCCTCCTGCTCCCCCAGACCCGAACCAGCCCCGACTCCACGGCGGTGACGAGGGAGCTGGGGGGTTTAAAGGTCAGGGGGGATTTTGGGGGGTCAAGGGGATTTTAGGGGAGTCAGGGGATTTGGGGGTCAGGAGGATTTGGGGACCCCCAGAGCGTCCCTGACCCATCCCCACTCCCCAAAAACCCTTCACGGAGTCACTGGACACCCCCAAATCCCTCAGGACTCCCCAGGACCCCCAAATTCCCCCCAGGGGCCCCCAGACCCCCCAAATTCCCCATAGAAACTCCTGGAACCCCCAAACCCTCCCAGGACCCCCCAAAATCCCCCAGGGACCCCCTGGAACCTCCCCAGATCCATCCCAGGACCCCCAGACCCCCCAAATTCCCTTCAGGGACCCCTAGAAGCCCCCAGACCCTCCCAGGACCCCCAGACCCTCCCAGGACCCCCAGACCTCCCCCAAATTCCCCTCAGGGACCCTAGGAACCCCCAGACCCTCCCAGACTCCCCCCAAACTCCTCTTAAGGACCCCCAGAACCTTCCAGACCCCCTCAGGACCCCCAGACCCCCCAGGACCCCCAGACCCCCCCAGGACCCCCGGTACCTGCCGAGCGCCCCAGCCCGCAGAACGGCCCCTCCCCCGGGCAGCGCCGCTCCCCGGTGAATTTTCCCTTCTCGGTGCTGAAAACGCTGACGCAGCGATCGAGGGAGCCCACCAGCAGCTGGGGGAGGGAAAAGGGGTTGGGGGGATCTGGACACCCCAGACCCCCCAAAAAAAACCCCCGGGACCCCCGACTCACCTCGCTCTGCGCCGGGTCCCCCAGGTCAGCGCCGAGACCCCCGGCCGCGGCTCAGCCCCTCCCCCGCAGGTGGTTCGTGGCCTCTTTGCGCTGCAGGTTCACCCCTGGGGAGGGGGGGAGTTTGGGGCTCGGGACCCCCAAAATCCTCCCCAAATTCCCCCACAGACACCCCCGGAGACCCCCAAAAACCCGTCCCGATCCCCGGAACTCCTCGGAACCCCCGGATCCCCCTCGAGGACCCTCCCCGGAGCCCCCCGAGTCCCCCCAAGCCCTTCAGACCCCCCAAACCTTTGAGGGCTCCGGTCTCGGCCCCCACCCACACATGGCACAGCCGCGTGGGCGCCGCCATCTTGCCGCGCGCCTGGTCCGTCCCTCCCGGAAACAGCGAGCGAGGCGCGACCGTTCCGGGCAGAAAAGTTCCGGGTGTTCCCAGCATCCCCCGCGCGCTCGGCGCTCATTTGCATAACCCCGCCCCTCAAGAGCTGATTCCCGCAATTTTTTGCTCTTGTTCTCATTTGCATAACCCCGCCCCTCACGAGCGGATTCCCGCCATTTTCCGCTCTCGGTCTCATTTACATAACCCCGCCCCTC
This sequence comes from Luscinia luscinia, assembly GCA_034336685.1. Lineage (NCBI taxonomy): Eukaryota > Metazoa > Chordata > Aves > Passeriformes > Muscicapidae > Luscinia > Luscinia luscinia. The sequence goes on from JAKWBO010000049.1 coordinate 141,149, forward strand.
ACGAACTGATTCCCGCCATTCATTGGGCTCGTTTCATTTGCATAACCCCGCCCCTCACGCGCGGATTCCCGCCATTCATCGCGCTCGTTCTCATTTGCATAACCCCGCCCCTCACGCGCAGATTCCCGCCATTCCCGCGCTCGCTCTCATTTGCATAACCCCGCCCCTCGTGGGCGGGGCCGGTCCCGCCATGGCGGAGCGGGAGGAGCGGCGCTTCGTGGAGCTGCCGCGGGACTCGGTGCGGCTGATGGCGGAGAGCGCGGGCGTGGAGCTCAGCGACGAGGTGGCGGCGCTGCTGGCCGAGGATGTGTGCTACCGGCTGCGGGAGGCCACGCAGGTACCGGGAACGGGGGGTTACCGGGGGGCACGGGGGTTACCGGGGCTACCGGCTGCGGGAGGCCACGCAGGTACCGGGAACGGGGGTTACCGGGGGCGACCGGGGGTTACCGGCTGCAGGAGGCCACGCAGGTACCAGGAACCGGGGTTACCGGGGGCTACCGGGGGCTACCGGGGAGTTACCGGGGCTACCGGCTGCGGGAGGTCACGCAGGTGTACCAGGAACCGGGGTTACCGGGGGCTACCGGGGGCTACCGGGGGTTACCGGGGGTTACCGGCTGCGGGAGGCCACGCAGGTACCAGGAACCGGGGGTTACCGGGGGCTACCGGGGGCTACCGAGGGTTACCGGCTGCGGGAGGCCACGCAGGTACCGGGAACGGGGGCACCTGGGAGACCTGGGGGCAATCCCGGTGCCTCTCCCGGTGCCGCTCCCGGTGCCATCCGGGCTCGGTTCCCGGGTGCTGAAACCGGGACCGATCCCGGTTTTTCTCATGGTGATGATCCCGGTCCCGGTCCCGATTCCATCCCATTCCCGGTTTCGGTGCTGATCCCGATCCCATTTTCATTCCCACCCCAATTCCCGTTCCCTTCTCCCCATTCCCGTTCCGTTCTCCCCATTCCCGTTCCCTTCTCCCCATTCCTGTTCCCTTTTCCCCATTCCCATCTCCTTTGCCCCATTCCCGTTCCCTTCTCCCCATTCCCGTTCCCTTCTCCCCATTCCCGTTCCCTTCTCCCCATTCCCATCTCCTTTGCCCCTTCTTCATTCTCATTTTTCCCATTCCCACTTTTCCCATTTCCACTTTTTCCATTCTCATTTTTCCCACTCCCATTTTCCCCATCCCATTCCCATTTTCCCCATTCCATCACCATTTTTCCCATTTTCTTCCTTCCCCATTTTTCCCGTTCCCCTTTTTCCAATTCCTATCCCAATCCTCATTCCCACTTTTCCCATTCCCGTTTTTCCCATCCCATCCCCATTTTCCCCACTTTTCCCTTTTTTCCCATTTTTCCCTTTCCTATTTTCCTTTTTCCATTTTCCCTATCACTATTCCCTTTTCCCATTCCTATTTTCCCCATTTTCCCCATTCCAATTTTCCCTATTCTCATTTTCCCCATTTCCATTCCCATTTTTCCCATTTTTCCCTTCTCATTTTCCCCATTCCCATTATAACCATTCCAATTTTCCCCATCCCCACTTTTCCCATTCCCATTTTTCCCATCCCATCCATCCCCATTTTCCCCACTTTTCCCTTTTTTCCCATTTTTCCCTTTCCTATTTTTCCCATTCTGATTTTCCTTATCATCATTCCCTTTTCCCATTCCCATTTTTCCCATTTTCCCCATTTTCCCTATTATTTTTCCCATTCCCATTTTTCCCATTTTCCCCATTTTCCCTATTATTTTTCCCATTCCCATTTTTCTTCATTTTCCGTATTATTTCTCCCATCCCATTTTTCCCATTTTTCCCATTTTTCCCCATTATTTCTCCCATCCCAATTTTCCCATTTTTCTCATTTTTCTTCATTTTCCCCATTATTTCTCCCATCCCAATTTTCCCCATTTTTCCTCATTTCCCCCATTTTCCCCATTATTTCTCCCATCCCAATTTTCCCATTTTTCCCATTTTTCCTCATTTTCCCCATTATTTCTCCCATCCCAATTTTCCCCATTTTTCCCCATTTTCCCCATTATTTTTCCCATTCCCATTTTTCCCATTTCCCCCATTTTCCCTATTATTTCTCCCATCCCCATTTTCCCCATTTCCCCATTTTCCCCATTTCCCCATTTTTCCCATTTTCCCATTTTCCCGTTATTTTTCCCATCCCAATTTCCCCATTTTCCCATTTTTCCTCATTTCCCCACTTTCCCCATTATTTCTCCCATCCCATTTTTCCCATTTCCCCATTTTCCCCATTATTTCTCCCATCCCCATTTTCCCCATTTTCCCATTTTTCCCATTTCCCCATTATTTTTCCCATCCCCATTTTCCCCATTTCCCCATTTTTCCCATTTTTCCCATTTTCCCCATTATTTCTCCCATCCTATTTTTCCCATTTTTCCCATTATTTTTCCCCATTGTTTCCATTATTTTTCCCATCCCAATTTTTCTCCATTTTTTCCTCATTTTCCCCATTATTTCTCCCATCCCAATTTTCTCCATTTTTCCCATTTTTCCTCATTTTCCCCATTATTTCTCCCATCCCAATTTTCCCCATTTTTCCCAATTTTCCCCATTTTCCCCATTATTTTTCCCATTCCCATTTTTCCCATTTTCCCCATTATTTCTCCCATCCCCATTTTCCCCATTTCCCCATTTTCCCCATTTCCCCATTTTTCCCATTTTTCCCATTTTCCCATTATTTCTCCCATCCTATTTTTCCCATTTTTCCCATTATTTTTCCCCATTTTCCCCATTATTTCTCCCATCCAAATTTTCCCCATTTTTCCTCATTTCCCCATTTTCCCCATTATTTCTCCCATCCCAATTTTCCCAATTTTTCCCATTTTTCCTCATTTTCCCCATTATTTCTCCCATCCCCATTTTCCCCATTTCCCAATTTTTCCCATTTTTCCTCATTTTCCCCATTATTTCTCCCATCCCAATTTTCCCAATTTTTCCCATTTTTCCCCATTTTCCCATTATTTCTCCCATTCCCATTTCCCCGTTTCCCATTCCCAGAACAGCTCCCAGTTCCTCAAGCACACCCGGCGGCGCCGTCTCACCGTGGAGGATTTCAACCGAGCCCTGCGCTGGAGCAACGTCGAGGTCAGGGACACTGGGGGGACTGGGATGGACTGGGATGGACTGGGATGAACTGGGATGGAACTGGGATGGACTGGGATGGACTGGGATGGAATTGGGATGGACTGGGAGGGACTGGGATTGACTGGGAGGGACTGGGAACATTGAGGGGACTGGGAGAATCAAGGAACTGGGAGGGACTGGGTTGAACTGGGAGCACTGGGGGAGATGGGGAGGGATAGAGCCTAGTGGCACTGGTGGCACTGGTGGCACTGGGGACACTGGTGTGTGCTTGTGGCTCCCAGGACTCGCTGTCCCCACTGTCCCCAAATGTCCCTCTGTCCCCAATGTCCCCAGTGTCCCCACTGTCCCCAATGTCCCCAATGACCCCAATGTGTCCCCAATGTCCCCAATGTCCCTCTGTCCCCAATGTCTCCAAATGTCCCCACTGTCCCCAGTGTCCCCAGTGTCCCCACTATCCCCTCTGCCCCAGGCCATGTGTGGCTGTGGCTTGCAGGACTCTCTGTCCCCAATGTCCCCAATATCCCCACTGTCCCCAATATCCCCACTGTCCCCAGTGTCCCCAGTGTCCCCAATGCCCCCACTGTCCCCAATGTCCCCAAATGTCCCCAGTGTCCCTCTGTCCCCAGTGTTCCCAATGTTCCCAATGTCCCCAATGTTCCCACTGTCCCCACTGTCCCCAATGACCCCAATGTGTCCCCAATGTCCCCAATGTCCCCACTGTCCCCAGGCCGTGTGTGGCTGTGGCTCCCAGGACTCTCTGTCCCCAGTGTCCCCACTGTCCCTCTGTCCCCTCTGTCCCCAGGCCGTGTGTGGCTGTGGCTCCCAGGACTCTCTGTGCCCAATGTCCCCAATGTCCCCAATGTCCCCACTGTCCCTCTGTCCCCAGGCCATGTGTGGCTGTGGCTCCCAGGACTCTCTGTGCCCAATGCCCCCAATGTCCCCAGTGTCCCCAGTGTCCCCAATGTCCCCAATGTCCCCAAATGTCCCCAGGCCATGTGTGGCTGTGGCTCCCAGGACTCTCTGTCCCCAATGTCCCCAAATGTCCCCAGTGTCCCCTCTGTCCCCAGTGTCCCCAATATCCCCACTGTCCCCAGTGTCCCCAGTTTCCCAATGTTCCCAATGTCCCCTGCCCCAGGCCGTGTGTGGCTGTGTCTCCCAGGACTCTCTGTGCCCAATGTCCCCAAAACGTCCCCAGTGTCCCCAATGTCCCCAAATGTCCCCACTGTCCCCAATTGTCCCCAGGCCGTGTGTGGCTGTGGCTCCCAGGACTCTCTGTGCCCAATGTCCCCAATGCCCCCAATGTCCCCACTGTCCCCAAATGTCCCCAATGTCCCCCTCTGTCCCCAGGCCGTGTGTGGCTGTGGCTCCCAGGATTCTCTGTCCCCAATGTCCCCACTGTCCCCAGTGTCCCCAAATGTCCCCAACTGTCCCCAGGCCGTGTGTGGCTGCGGCTCCCAGGACTCTCTGTGCCCAATGTCCCCAAACGTCCCCAGTGTCCCCAATGTCCCCAAATGTCCCCACTGTCCCCAATTGTCCCCAGGCCGTGTGTGGCTGTGGCTCCCAGGACTCTCTGTGCCCAATGTCCCCAAACGTCCCCAGTGTCCCCAATGTCCCCAAATGTCCCCACTGTCCCCAATTGTCCCCAGGCCGTGTGTGGCTGTGGCTCCCAGGACTCTCTGTCCCCCATGTCCCCAATGTCCCCACTGTCCCCAGTGTCCCCAAATGTCCCAAATGTCCCCACTGTCCCCAGGCCGTGTGTGGCTGCGGCTCCCAGGACTCTCTGTGCTCAATGTCCCCAAATGTCCCCAGTGTCCCTCTGTCCCCAGTGTCCCCAATATCCCCACTGTCCCCAGTGTCCCCAGTTTCCCAATGTCCCCAATGTCCCCAAATGTCCCCAGTGTCCCCAATGACCCCAAATGTCCCCTCTGTCCCCAGGCCGTGTGTGGCTGCGGCTCCCAGGACTCGCTGTCCCCACTGTCCCCAATGTCCCCAATGTCCCCAATGTGTCCCCAATGTCCCCAATGTCCCCACTGTCCCCAGGCCGTGTGTGGCTGCGGCTCCCAGGACTCTCTGTCCCCAATGTCCCCAATGTCCCCAGTGTCCCAAATGTCCCCACTGTCCCCAGGCCGTGGTGTGGCTGCGGCTCCCAGGACTCTCTGTCCCCAATGTCCCCAATGTCCCCAGTGTCCCAAATGTCCCCACTGTCCCCAGGCCGTGTGTGGCTGCGGCTCCCAGGACTCTCTGTCCCCAATGTCCCCAATGTCCCCAATGTCCCCAATGTGTCCCCAATGTCCCCAGGCCGTGTGTGGCTGCGGCTCCCAGGACTCGCTCTCGCTCAGCGCTCTCCGCGAGGCCGATCTGTTCTTCCCCGAGGACCGGGAGGTGAATCTGGGTGGAGCTGGCGCTGGCCACCAACATCCCCAAGGGCTGTGCCGAGACTGCCGTCAGAGGTGGGGCCACGGCCCCTGGGGACACAAAATAACCCCTGGGAACCCCAAAAACTGCCCTGGGGGCACAAAATAACCCCTGGGAGCCCTAAAATACCCCCTGGGAGCCCTAAAACTGCCCTAGGAACCCAAAATAACCCCTTGGGAGCCCAAAAATAACCCCTGGGGACACAAAATAACCCCTGGAACCCTAAAAAACTGCCCTGGGAACCCAAAATATCCCCTGGGGACACAAAATAACCCCTGGGGACACAAAATAACCCCTGGGAGCCCAAAAATAACCCCTGGGGACACAAAAATAAACCCCTGGGAGCCCAAAATACCCCCTGGGAGCCCTAAAAATACCCCCTGGGAGCCCAAAAATACCCCCTTGGGGAGGCCAAAAATAACCCCTGGGAGCCCAAAATAACCCCTGGGAGCCCAAAAATACCCCCTGGGGACACAAAATAACCTCCTGGGACCCTAAAAAACTGCCCTGGGAACCCAAAATATCCCCTGGGACCCCTAAAATACCCCCAGGACCCCAAAAATAACCCCTGGGAACCCTAAAACTGCCCTAGGAACCCAAAATAACCCCTTGGGAGCCCAAAAATAACCCCTGGGTGCCCAAAAATAACCCCTGGGGACACAAAATAACCCCTGGGAGCCCAAAAATAACCCCTGGGAGCCCAAAAATAACCCCTGGGAGCCCAAAAATACCCCCCGGGGACACAAAAATAATCCCTGGGGACACAAAATAACCCCTGGAACCCTAAAAAACTGCCCTCGGAACCCAAAATATCCCTGGGACCCCTAAAATACCCCCAGGACCCCAAAAATAACCCCTGGGGACACAAAATATCCCCTGGGACCCCAAATCCCCCCTTTGGGAGCCCAAAATACCCCTGGGAGCCCAAAATACCCCCTGGGGACACAAAATACCCCTGGGAGCCCAAAAGTAACCCCTGGGACCCTAAAATAACCCCAGGACCCCAAAAATAACCCCTGGGGACACAAAAATAACCCCTGGGAGCCCTAAAATACCCCTGGGGACACAAAAATAACCACTGGGGACCCAAAAACTGCCCTGGGACTCCAGAAACTGCCCTGGGAACCCAGAAACTGCCCTGGGAACCCAAAATATCATCCTGGGAGCCCAAAATAACCCCTGGGACCCTAAAACATTCCCTGGGGACACAAAAACTGCCCTGGGACCCCTAAAATATCCCCTGGGAACCCAAAATATCCACTGGGACCCCAAATCTCATCCTTGGGACCCCAAATCCCCCCTTTGGGACCCCAAATCTCATCCTTGGGACCCCAAATCCCCTCCTGGGACCCCAAATCTCATCTTTGGGACCCCAAATCCCCGGGACTCCAAATCCCCCCCTGGGACCCCAAATCTCATCTTTGGGACCCCAAATCCCCCGGGACCCCAAATCTCATCCTTGGGACCCCAAATCCCCCCTTTGGGACCCCAAATCTCATCCTTGGGACCCCAAATCCCCCCTTTGGGACCCCAAATCTCATCCTTGGGACCCCAAATCCCCCCTGGGACCCCAAATCTCGTCCCTGCTGTCCCACAGTGCACGTGTCCTACCTGGATGGCAAAGGGAACCTGGAGCCGCGAGGGAGCAGGTGAGGAACGACCCCCAGACCCCCAGGGCCCCCAAAACCTTCAGAACCTCCTTGGGACCCCCAAACCCCCAGGGACCCCCAAAACCTTCAGAACCTCCTTGGGACCCCCTGGACCCCCCAAAACCTTCAGAACCTCCTTGGGACCCCCTGGACCCCCAAAACCTCCCTGGAGACCCTCAGATCCCCCCAGGACCCCCAGGCTTCATCCTGGGAACCCCAAGATCTCCAGGACCCCTCTGGACACCCCCAAATTCCCTGGGACCCTCAGGAATCCCCCAGACTCCTTCTGATCCCCATCCCAAGACCCCCAAAACCTCCCAGACCCTCCAGAGACCCCTGGGACACCCCAAGACCCCCTGGACCTCCCCAAATTCCCTGAGACCCCTCCCAGGACCACCAAGACCCCCAAACCTTCTGAGATCCCCAGGACCCCTCACCCTAAGACCCCCCAAGACCCCCAGATCCCTCCAGAGACCCTCTGGGACACCCCAAGACCCCCTGGACCTCCCCAGATTCCCCTGAGACCCCTCCCAGAGACCCCTGGGACACCCCAAGACCCCTGGACCTCCCCAAATTCCCCTGAGACCCCTCCAGAGACCCCCAGGACCCCTCCTAGGACCACCAAGACCCCTCAAACCCTCGGAGACCCCAGGACCCTCCCCAACCCCTCACCCCAAGACCCCCAAGACCCCCAGACCCCTCCAGAGACCCCTGGGACACCCTAAGACCCCTGGACCTCCCCAAATTCCCTGAGACCCCTCCCAGAACCACCAAGACCCCCAAACCTTCTGAGATCCCCAGGACCCTCACCCCAAGACCCCCAAGACCCCCAGACCCCTCCAGAGACCCCCTGGGACACCCCAAGACCCCCTGGACCTCCCCAAATTCCCCTGAGACCCCTCTAGAGACCCCTGGGACACCCCAAGACCCCTGGACCTCCCCAAATTCCCTGAGACCCCTCCCAGAACCACCAAGACCCCCAGACCTTCTTAGATCCCCAAGACCCCTCACCCCAAGACCCCCAAGACCCCCAGACCCCTCCAGAGACCCCTGGGACACCCCAAGACCCCTGGGACACCCTAAGACCCCCTGGACCTCCCCAAATTCCCCTGAGACCCTCCAGAGACCCCCCAGGACCCCCTCCCAGAACCACCAAGACCCCCCCAGACCTTCGGAGATCCCCAGGACCCCTCACCCTAAGACCCCCCAAGACCCCCAGATCCCTCCAGAGACCCCCTGGGACACCCTAAGACCCCCTGGACCTCCCCAAATTCCCCTGAGACCCTCCCAGAACCACCAAGACCCCCAAACCTTCTTAGATCCCCAGGACCCCTCACCCCAAGACCCCCCCAAGACCCCCCAGACCCCTCCCAGAGACCCCTGGGACACCCTAAGACCCCTGGGACACCTCTAAGACCCTGGGACACCCTAAGACCCCTGGACCTCCCCAAATTCCCTGAGACCCTCTCCAGAGACCTCCAGGACCCCTCCCAGAACGACCAAGACCCCCCCAGACCTTCTTAGATCCCCAGGACCCTCACTCTAAGACCCCCCAAGACCCCTAGACCCCTCCAGAGGGTTTTATTTTATTTTTGGGGTGCCCCCTCCCCTGCAGTGCCCAGCGCCGTGTCCTCCTCAGTGACGACCTGCTCAAGTACTATCAGCACGTCACCCGCGCCGTGCTGGGCGACGACCCCCAGCTCATGAAGGTGGGTCAGGGGCTGGGGACCCTGGGGGAACCCCCGAGCTGGCCTGAGCCCCCAGCCCCGCTGACCCTCTCCCTCCCCAGGTGGCTCTGCAGGATCTCCAGAGCAACCCCAAGATCGCGGCGCTGCTGCCCTACTTCGTCTACGTGGTCAGCGGGGTGAGTCTGGGGGTCCTGGGGGTCCTGCGGGCTCTGAGGTGAGTCTGGGGGTCCTGGGGAGGTCTGGGGTGAGTCTGGGGGTCCTGGGGGTCCTGGGGTGAGTCTGGGGTGAGTCTGGGGTCCTGGGAGGTCTGAGGTGAGTCTGGGGGTCCTGGGGAGTCCTGGGGTGAGTCTGGGGGCCTGGGGGTCTTGGAGGTGAGTCTGGGGGCCTGGGGGCCTGGGGAGTCCTGGGGTGAGTCTGGGGGGCCTGGGGGTCTTGGAGGTGAGTCTGGGGGGCTGGGGAGTCTGGGGGTCTGAGGTGAGTCTGGGGGTCCTGGGGGGCCTGGGGGGTCTTTGGGGTCCTGGGGGGAATCCTGGGGGGTCTCCAGAGGGTTTGAGGTGAGTCTGGGGGTTCTGGGGTCTCTGGAGATCTCCAGGCTGGAAAATTTCGGGTTCATCCAAAAACTCCTGGCTTGGGTAAAACCTGGCTGTGCTCCCGAGGTTTTTGGCGTCTCCATCCCGATTTTTTGTTGCCCAGGTGAAATCCGTGAGCCACGACCTGGAGCAGCTGAGCCATTTGCTGCACCTGGGGGGTCTGGGGTGAATTTTTGGGGGTCCTGGGGTTCTTTAGGGTGTCCAGGCTGGGGCTCCTGAGGGTCTCTGTGGATGAGCCCAAAATTTTCCAGCCTGAAGATCTCCAGACTCCTGGCTTGGGTAAAACCCCTGGAGCTTGTCCTGAGGTTTTTAGCGTCTCCATCCCGATTTTTTTTGTTGCCCAGGTGAAATCTGTCAGCCACGACCTGGAGCAGCTGCACCTGGGGGGTCTGGGGTGAAGTTTTGGGGGTCCTGGGGTTCTTTAGGGTGTCCAGGCTGGGGCTCCTGAGAGTCTCTGTGGATGAGCCCAAAATTTTCCAGCCTGAAGATCTCCAAACTCCTGGCTTGGGTAAAACCCTGGCGGTGCTCCCGAGGTTTTTGGCGTCTCCATCCCGATTTTTTTGTTGCCCAGGTGAAATCTGTCAGCCACGACCTGGAGCAGCTGCACCTGGGGGTCTGGGGTGAATTTTGGGGTGTCTCAGGGTGATCTGGGGGTCCTGGGGGTCATTAGAGTGTCCAGGCTGGGGCTCCTGAGAGTCTCTGGAGATCTCCAGGCTGGAAAGATTCGGGTTCATCCAAAACTCCTGGCTTGGGTAAAACCCTGGCGGTGCTCCCGAGGTTTTGGCGTCTCCATCCCGATTTTTTTTTTTGCCCAGGTGAAATCCGTGAGCCACGACCTGGAGCAGCTGATCCAGCTGCTGCACCTGGGGGTCTGGGGTGAATTTTTGGGGGTCCTGGGGCTCTCTAGGTATCCAGGCTGAAAAATTTCAGGTTCATCCAAAACTCCTGGCTTGGGCAAACCCTGGCAGTGCTCCCGAGGTTTTTGGCGTCTCCATCCCGATTTTTTTTGCCCAGGTGAAATCCGTGAGCCACGACCTGGAGCAGCTGAGCCGTTTGCTGCACCTGGGGGTCTGGGGTGAATTTTTGGGGGGTCCTGGGGCTCTCTAGGGTGTCCAGGCTGGGGCTCCTGAGGGTCTCTGTGGATGAACGCAAAGTTTTCCAGCCTGGAGATCTCCAAACTCCTGGCTTGGGTAAAACCCTGGAGCTTCTCCCGAGGTTTTTGGCGTCTCCATCCCCATTTTTTTGTTGCCCAGGTGAAATCCATGAGCCACGACCTGGAGCAGCTGCACCTGGGGGTCTGGGGTGAATTTGTGGGGGGTCCCAAGGTGATATGGGGTGACACTGAGGGTCTCTGGAGATCTCCAGGCTGGAAAATTTCGAGTTCATCTAAAAACTCCTGGCTTGGGCAAACCCTGGCTGTGCTCCCGAGGTTTTTGGGGTCCCCATCCCGATTTTTTTTTGCCCAGGTGAAATCCGTGAGCCACGACCTGGAGCAGCTGAGCCGTTTGCTGCACCTGGCTCGCAGCCTGCTGCAGAACCCTTCCTGTGCCTGGGCTCGTACGCCTGGAGCCTGATGGGCTCGGTGCTGTACTGCGTGCTCGAGCCGCTCGCCGCCTCCATCAACCCCCTCAACGACCACTGGACCCTCGCGCGACTACGAGCGCTGCTGCTCGGCCGCATCTTCTGGTGGGGGAGGCGCCTGGGCGGGGGGCTGAGGGGTCTGGGGGCGTCCTGGAGTGTCCAGGGGTCTGGGGGAGGCGTCCTGGGGGCGGGCTGAGGTGATCTGGGGGTCCTGGGTGGGCTGGAGTGTCCAAGGGGTCTGGGGGCTCATGGAGGGGCAGGAGTGTCCAGGGGGTCTGGGGGGGCTCCTGGGGGCTTCCAGAGGGATCTAGGGGGGCGCCTGGGGGGGGGGGAGAGCTGAGGGGTCTGGGGGCGTCCTGGAGTGTCCAGGGGTCTGGGGGAGAAGCGCCCTGGGGGGGATTTAGGGTGTCCCAGGGGTCTGGGGGGGCCAGAGGGTCTGGGGGCGTCCTGGAGTGTCCAAGGGGTCTGGGGGAGGCGCCCTGGGGGGAGATCTGGAGGGATCTGGGGATCTGGAGGGAGGCACCTGGGGGTACCAGAAGGATCTGGGGGGGTCCTGGGTGGGGCTGGAGTGTCCAAGGGGTCTGGGGGGCTCCTGGGGGCTGGAGTGTCCCAGGGGTCTGGGGGCTCCTGGGGGAGGGCCAGAGGGGTCTGGGGGTCCTGGGTGGGGGAGCCAGAGGGATCTGGGGATCTGGAGGGGCTCAGTGGCTGCAGGAACCACCAGAAGCTGGGAAGGGGGCGCCTGGAGGGGTGGGGTGTCCCAGGGTCTGGGGGGGGGGGCAGAGGGATCTGGGGGGGTCCTGGGGGGCTGGAGTGTCCAAGGGGTCTGGGGAGGCGCCCTGGGGGAGACCTGGAGGGATCTGGGGGTCTGGAGGAGGAGCCTGGGGGTACCAGAAGGATCTGGGGGATCCTGGGTGGGGCTGGAGTGTCCAGGGGGTCTGGGAGAGGCGCCCTTTGGGGAGATCTGGAGGGATCTGGGGGTCTGGAGGAGGAGCCTGGGGGTACCAGAAGGATCTGGGGGGTCCTGGGTGGGGCTAGGGGTGTCCAAGGGGTCTGGGGGAGCTCCTGGGGGGAAATCCAAGGGTCTGGAGGGGAGGGGGCTCCTGGGGAGGGAGCCAGAGGGATCTGGGGGTCTGGAGGAGATACCTGGGGAGGGATTTGGGGTGTCCCAGGGGTCTGGGGGGTGCCCTGGGGGCAGGCTGAGGTGATCTGGGGGTCCTGGGGGCTGGAGTGTCCAAGGGGTCTGGGGGAGGGCGCCCTGGAGGGAGATCTGGAGGAGGCACCTGGGGGGATTTGGGGTGTCCCAGGGGTCTGGGGGCTCAGTGCTCACTGTTCCCCAGGAGCCACGGGGCGCTGGTCAGGGGCTCTGGGAGGGGGATTTTGGGGGCTCTGGGGGGCTCCTGAGGAGGGGGATTTTGGGGGGGCTCTGGAGGCTCAGTGCCTCCTGTTCCCCAGGAGCCACGGGGAGCTGGTCAGGGCTCTGGGGAGGATTTTGGGGGGCTCTGGGGAGGGGATTTTGGGGCTCTGGAGCTCTGGGGGCTCTGGGGAGGGGATTTCGGGCTCTGGGGGCTCAGTGCCCACTGTTCCCCAGGAGCCCACGGGGAGCTGGTCAGGGGGCTCTGGGGAGGGGATTTTGGGGGCTCTGGGGAGGGATTTTGGGGGATTCTGGGGGCTCTGGGAGGGGATTTTGGGGGGGCTCTGGGGGGCTCCTGAGGGAGGGGATTCTGGGGGCTCTGGGGAGGGGATTTTGGGGGCTCTGGAGCTCTGGGGGGCTCTGGGGAGAGGATTTTGGGGCTCTGGGGAGAGGATTTTGGGGGCTCTGGGGAGGGGATTTTGGGGGCTCTGGAGCTCTGGGGGGCTCTGGGGAGGGCATTTTGGGGGCTCTGGGGGTTCAGTGCCCGCTGTTCCCCCAGGAGCCACGGGGAGCTAGTCAGGGGCTGTACCAGCAGATCCTGCTCTCCTGCAGAAGGTTCTGGCCGATCCCGTGCGGCCGCTCTGCTCCCCACTACGGGCGCCGTGGTGGGGCTGCAGCGCTGGGCTGGAAGGTCTGGGGGCTCAGGGGCGTTTGGGGGGGTGGGAAAGGGGCTGGGGGTGAGCTGAGAGGGGGTTTGGGAGTCCCCAGGGGGCGTTTTGAGGGGGCTGAGAGGTGTCCAGGGTGGGTTGAGTGATGTCCAGGAGAGTCTCAAGGGGGTCCTGGGGAGGCTCAAAGGGGATTTAGGGGAGCTCCAGGGGGGGGGTTGGGGAGGGTCTCAAGTGGGTCTTGAGGGGGTGAGAGAGGGTTTGGGGGGCTGAGAGGTGTCCAGGGGCTGCTGGGAGATGTCTAGGGGGTCCAAAGGGGTCCTGGGGGATCTTAAGGAGGTTCTAGGGGATCTTAAGGGGGCTCTAAAGGGAATTTGGGGGCCTGAGAGGTGTTCAGGAGGTACCAAGGGGGTTCTGGGAGGGTCTCAAGGAGTTTTGAGGGGTCTGAGAGGTGTCCAGGGAGGGTCTAAAGGGGGGGTTGGGGGCTTTGGGGGGGGTCTCAGACGGGTCCTGAGGGGGTGAAAGGGGATTTGGGAGCCTGAGAGATGTTCAGGGGATCTCAGGAAGGTCCTGGGGGATGTCTAAGGAAGTTTGGGGGACCTGAGACATGTCCGGGGGGTCTCAAGGGGGTCCTGGGCAGGTTTGGGTGGTCAGGGGGTTCCAGGTGGGATTTGAGGGTTCTGGGGGGGTCCCACACCGTGTTCCCCCTCCCCAGGCCGTGGAGAGCAGGTGCTGTACCCCACCTCCCCATGTTCTGCTTTGGGGGTTTTTGGGGGTGTTTAGGGGTTCCATGGGGGGTTTAGGGGTTCCATGGGGGCTCCTGGGCAGGTTTAGGGGTTCCATGGGGGGTCCTGGGCAGGTTTGGGGGTCCCACACGGTGTCCCCCCCCAGGCCGTGGAGCGGGTGCTGTACCCCCACCTCCCCACCTACTGGCCCAACCTCCAGGCCGTGCTGGACGATTACTCCGTGTCCAACGCTCAGGTCAAGGCCGACGGCCACAAAGTCTACGGCGCCATCCTGGTGAGGGGGAGGGGGCGTTTTGGGTCGGGGGTCCCGCACCCCTGAACCCCCCACTCACATCCCCCTGACTTCTCCCCCGTCTCTCCGTGTCCCCAGGTCGCCGTGGAGCGGCTGCTGAAAGCCAAAGCTCAGCAAGCCCCGGGGTCTGGGGGTCCCGAGGGGTCCCCCCGGCACAGCCCCCCGGCCAGGACCCCTCCCCCGAGCTGGGCTTTGGCCGCCCGCTCTTACCGGGGGGGGCTGGGGGCGGCGCCCCGCTTCTTCCTCCTCCTCCTCCTCCTCTTCCTCCACCTCGTCGTCGCCGATATCGCCGGTGTCGCCGTCGCTGCGCGACATGTACCGCGAGCTCTACGACTTCTTCGGGGACAGCCTGGCCGCTCGCTTCGGCACCGGCGCCCCCGCCGACCCCCCGAGCCCCCCGGGCGCGGCCGAGGGCGCCCGCAAAGAGCCGCCGGCCGAAGGCGCCGCCCGCAAGATGCCGCAGCTGACCAACGCCACGGTGAGCCCGCGGGACGAGGAGCCGCCCCCGGGCCGGGCCGAGCGCCCCCCGCTGCCCCGAGCGCCGGGACCCCCGCCCCGGCCCCGCGGCACCCCCCGCACCCCCTCGGGCCACCGGCCCGGCGCTCGGGACGTGTTCCAGAAATGTCGCTTCGCCCCTCGGGGACCGCCCCGCTTCAGTTTCGTGATCGCGGGGCGCCAGACCGGGCGGCGCTGCCCCGGCCGCCGGTTCCAGACGAGCTTCCCGCAGCCGCCCGGGGCCGCGCTCGGCTCCCGGTACGCGCAGCGCCTGCCCATGATCGGCCGCACCGGGCGCGCCCCGCGCCGCTGGCCGCGGGCCGAGTACTCGCTGCTGCTGCTGCTCTGAGCGGGGAGGGGGCGGCTATTGTGGGGAGGGGGCTGAAAAGGGCGGTGTGGGGAGTGGGCGGTGTGAAATGGCCAATAAAGGAGGTGTGGTGGTCAGTGAGGGGTGTGGAGTGGTCAGTGAGTGGTCAGGGAGTGGGTGTGGGGGTCAGTGAATGGTGTGGAGAGGGTGTGGTGGGCAGTGGGTGGTGTGAATGGCCAGTAAAGGAGCTGTGGTGGTCAGTCAGTGGGTGTGGTGGTCAGGGAGTGGGTGTGGGGTCAGTGAGGGGTCAATACAAGGTGTCCAGCGGCCACCAGAGGGGTTGGTGGTCAGTGAGTGGCCATTACAAGGTGGCCAGTGGTCAGTCAGGGCTGTTGCGTGGTCACTCAGTGGTGTGGGGGTCCATAAACGGCTCCGCTGGTCACTCAGCGTTCCTGCTCAATAAAATTCATTTCTTCCTTTTCTCCCAAATCCCCCCCCCCAATAACCCCCAGGCCTCGCTGCAGAACGGATTTTATTGGAAAACCTCAGGATTTACAAAATTCCCCCCTCGCCCCCCCCGGGGGTCTCCGCGCCCCCGCCCCCCCAGCCCAGGGCGCTGCCGCACCATTCCCGGCAGAAAACTCCGCAAAAAATGGAAAAACTCCTGGAAAAGCGGCGAGGGGGGGTCGGGCTCGGGCTGGAGGTGCAGCAACATTTGGGGGTCCCGGCGCGACCCCCCGCGATGGGCGCTGAGCTGGAAACGCAGCAGCGGCTCCGGGGGGGGCCCGGGGGGGGCCCCGCTGTCCCCTCGGACAATGGCCTCGGTCACTGCCCGCTCCAGCGCCAGCGGGGACACCCCGAGGTCGGGGGACCCCCAAAATCCCGAACCCCCCGGGATCAGCGGGACCCTCAAGACCCTGAACCCCCGACATTTGGGGACCCTCCGGGACCCCCGAGGTTCTGAACCCCCCGAGATCGAGGGACGCCCCGAGATCCCCAGACCCCTCGGGCCCCCAAGCCCTTGACCCCCCGGTTCCCCTCGGTGCCCCCCCCCGTGGCGGAGGCGGCGGCGCAGGCGGCGGCGGCCCCGCCACACCCGGTACCGGACACAGCAGCTCCACCGGGACGGCACCGGGAGCAGCCGGGGCCGCTTGGCGGGCGGGACCCCCGCCCCGTTCGGGACCCCCTCGGGGGGGCGGCGCTTCCAGCCCGGCCCCGGGGTCCCCGCGTCCCCAAACTCCCCCCGGGAATCTCCTGTCACCTTTCCCAGGTGACACGCGGCTCGGCGGTGACTCCCCGGGTGTCCCCAGCTCCCCAAATCCCCCCGGGAATCTCCTGTCACCTTTCCCAGGCGACACCCGGCTCCCGGTAGTGACTCCCCATCATCCCCCGATGTCTCCAGGACCCCAAATCCCCCGGAATCTCCTGTCACCTTTTCCAGGTGACATTCGGCTCCGATGGTGACTCCCCGCATCCCCCAGTGTCCCCAGCTCCCAAATCTCCCCGGGAATTTCCTGTCACCTTTCCCAGGTGACATTCGGCTCCCAGTAGTGACTCCCCATCATCCCCGGTGTCCCCAGCTCCCCAAATCCCCCCGCGCCCCCTCGGGCTCGCAGCCGCAGCCCAGCACCTCGCTGAGCACGAACGCCACGGCCGCACAAACCTCGGGCTGCGGGACCCCCCCAAACCCCCCGGGGGCAGCAGCGGGATGGGGATGAGGAATTGCCCGGGAATTCCCGGGATCGGCGGCGGGGCCGGGCTGCAGCAGCCGCATCACGCCCCAGGGGCGGCCCCGCCGCGATTTCTGCAGGAACTCGGGGCCGCGACAGAAGGCGGGCGGCGTCGCGACAGCAGCGCACGAATCGCGACACCGTGCGGGCCGTGACGTTGGCGGCCACGTTGTGGCTGAGCTCGAAGGGGTCCTGCAGGGTCAGGGGCCCGGGCGGAGCCCCCGAAGGTCTCGGGTGTGGGGCGAGGCAGAGCTCGGCCCTCCAGGGGGACAGCAGGAGCCCCCAAATCCAGGGTCCCGAAATAGGAGAAGAATTCGGCCAGGAGGGAAGCTGGGATGGGGGAAGGGGTAGTCAGAGAGCCCCGAAAATATCCAGAACACCCCAAAATTATCCAGAAACACCCCCAAAAATACCTTCAAAACAATCCAGAGCCCCCCAAAAACCATCCAGAAACACCCCCAAAAATATCCCAGAAAACCCCAAAACATCCAGAAACCCCTAAAAATCCAGAAACCACCCCAAAATCACCCAGACACAACCCAAAAATAGCCTCAAAGCAATCCAGAAACCTCCCCAAAAAACATCCAGAAACAACCCCAAAACACCCCAAAAAACACCCCCAAAACTCAGAGGGATTTGAGGACGTCCTCGGTGGGATTTGAGCCCCTCCCCGATTTAGGACTCCCCACAAAATTGAGAATTTTCTTACTTAGGGACCTCCCCGCAGTGGGATTTAGGGAACCCCCAGTGGGATTTGAGACCCTCCTCAATTTCGCGACCCCCCAGTGGGATTTTAGCCCCTCCCCGATTTAGGGACCCACCCCCCAATGGGATTTTAGCCCCTCCAGAATTTCGGACCCCCAGCCCCCCTCACCGGCGCTCTGCCCGTTCTCGCTGCGCTCCAGCCCCGCCGGCGTCCCGGGGGAAGCTGCAATCCCACCCCCGACCTGGGCTCGATCCTGGGGCCCTGCAACCAACACGGAGGGGATCAGCGACCCCCAAAATGGGGCGGGGGACCCCCAAAAAGGTTCGGGGGGGGGTGTGTGGGCACCTGCCAGGTGTCGGAGGCGCCGCACCGAGGGCAGCACGGGGGGGCTGCGGCTCTGCAGGAACAGCACCACCAGCAGCGTCAGCGCGTAATTAGTGAGGAGGGGCCGCCCCGGCCCGGTTCCCTGCGGGAATAACGGGGGGGGGGGTCGTGCTAGAGGTCCCCAAGGGCTGCGACCCCCCCTGAATTGGCCACGACCCCCTCGCTGCCTGGAGGAGTTTCTCTGCTGAGACCCCCACCCCCCGTAATGACTTTTCAGGGCTTCCTTCCCCTTTTAGGGGGTCCCCGCCTCTTTTGGGGGGGTCCCAACTCTTTCTTAGGGGGTCCCAACTGCCTTTTGGGGCTCCCATCCCCTTTTGGGGGGGTTCACGTCCTTTTTGGGGCATTTCAGAGCCTTTTGGGGGGGGGGGGGGCTAAGCCCCCCTGGAAAAGTCCCCAATCCCCCTCCCCTGCCTGGAGGAAATTCCTAGTGGGAATAATGGGGTGGGGGCTGTCCTGGGAGGGGTCTCAGCCCCTTTTTTTGGGGGACTCCATCTCCTTTTGGGGGTCCTGATCCCTTTTGGAGGCTCCGTTCCATTTTGGGGAGGGGTCCCGGCCCTTCCTCAATTGCCAGGCGCTGCCCCTCACCCCAGACTCGCACGGGGGAATAACGGGGTGTGGGAGGGGGTTCGCAGCTCCATTTTTGGGGGTTCCCAGCAGGTTCCAGCCCCTTTGGGGGTTCCTATCCCATTTTGGGAGGGGTCCCGCCCTCCCTCACCTACCAGCCGCTGCCCCCCTGCCCAGAGCCGCACGGAGGGTGTGGGCAGGGGGATCCCAGCGGGTCCCAGCCCTTTTGGGGGTTCCCATCCCATTTTGGGGGTCCCAGCCACTTTTTAAGGGGTGCCACCCCATTTTGGGGAGGGGTCCCGCCCTCCTCACCTACCAGCCGCTGCCCTCCCCGCCCAGAGCCGCACGGAGGTGTGGGCAGGGGATCTTAGCGTGTCCCAGCCCCTTTTGGGGGTTCCTATCCCATTTTTGGGGGTCCCAGCCACTTTTCAAGGGGTCCCACCCCATTTTGGGAGGGGTCCCGCCCCTCTACCTACCAGCCGCTGCCCCCCGCCCCACAGCCGCACGGCGTAGCCTAGCGGCCGCACCCGCGGGTCCAGCTCGGAGCACAGGCGAAGGAAACGCGTGTTGAACAGAGCCAGGCTGGGGGGGCAGTGAGGTTTGGGGCAAAAACGGGGAAAAAGGGGGAAAAAGGGGAGAAAAAGGGAAAGGGGAGGAGGAGAAAAGGAGGAAAGGGAGAAAGTGGAAAAGAAAGAGAAAAGGGAAGGCAAAAGATGGGAGGAGGAGGGAGGGAAAGGGGAGGAAGAAGAGAAATGGGAAGGTGCCCCTGTCCCCTGCCCATGTCCCCAGTTCCCTCCCAGTCACCCCCAGTCCCCTCCAGTTACCCCCATTGCCCTCCCCATGTCCCCAGCACCCTCCCAGTTACCCTCAGTCCCTCCTGAGCCCCCTCCCAGTCTCCTCCCAGTACCTCCCAGTCCCCCTGACCCCATCCCAGTGGCTCCGTCTCCCCTGACCCCATCCCAGTCCCTCCCAGTCCCCCTCACTCCCCTCCCAGTCTCCCCTGACCGCATCCCAGTCCTTCCCAGTCCCCTCTGACCCCTCCCAGTCCCCTCACTCCCCTCCCAGTCCCCCCCTGACCCCTCCCAGTCCCCTCACTCCCCTCCCAGTTCCTCTCAGTCCCCCGACCCCTCCCAGTCCCCCTCACTCCTCCCAGTCCCTCCCAGTCCCTCTGACCCCTCCCAGTCCCCCTCACTCCTGTTCCAGTGGCTCCCACTCCCCCTCACCCCCTCCCAGTCGCTCCCAGTCCCTCCTGACCCCATCCCAGTCCCTCCCAGTCTCTCCTGACCCCCTCCCAGTCGCTCCCAGTCCCTCCTGACCCCATCCCAGTCCCCCACACCCCTCCCAGCGGCTCCCAGTCCGTACCGGTTGTCCAGGCACACGTCCCCGGCCAGCCCGGACTGTTTGTGGCTGAATTTGACCACGGGGCGCCGGGCGCCGGGCACGGGGCGCACGCCGCGCACGCCGGGCACGCAGCGCCGCAGCACCGCGCCCACCAGCGCCAGCGCGCGCTCGGGGGGCGCCCCTGCCCCAACAGCGACCCCCCGGACCCCAACGGCGACCCCCGGCCTCGGGGGACTCGTCCCCCGACAGGGACCCCCAGGAGCCAGGGCGGGGACCCCGCGGGAGGGAGGGGTCGTCCCCAAAAGGGAGCCTTCGAGGGAGGGGCTCTGTCTCCCAAAAGGGAACCCTCGGACCCCAAAACTGACCCCTCGGACCCCAAAACTGACCCTCGGACCCCAAAACCGACCCCTCGGACCCCAAAACCGACCCTCGGACCCCAAAACCGACCCTTGTCCCCAAAGGGACCCCTCGTGGGACTCTTCAGACCCCAAAATGGACGCCCTGGAAGAGGGGTCCTCCTGCCCCCAACAGAGACCCCCAAACGGGACCTGTCTGACCCCAAAATGGATCCCTCGGACCCCAAAAAGGATCCTTTGTCCCCAAAAAGGGACCCCTCAGATCCCAAAAGTGACCCTTTATCCCCCAGAGCTGACCCCTCACGGGACCCCTCGGACCCCAAAAGTGACCCTTTGTCCCCCAAAAAGGATCCCTCGAGGGCGGGTTCCTCCCTGCCCCCCAACAGAGACCCCAAACGGGACCTGTCTAACCCCAAAATGGGTCCCTCAGACCCCAAAATGGACCCCTTGTCCCCCAAATGGGACTCTTCAGACCCCAAAACGGACCCCCTGGAAGAGGGGTCCTCCCTGCCCCAAAATGCCCCTCGAGGGGGGGTTCCCTGTCCCCCAAAAAGGATCCTCGTAGGGGGGTGTCCTTATCCCCACAAAGGGACCCACTGGGAGGGGGGGCGCCATCCTCACTTGGGTTTCCCTGTATTTGGGGGCTCCCATTTGGGGTCTCCTGCATTTGGGGGTCCCCATTTGGGTTTCCCTGGTTTTGGGGGTCCCCATTTGGGGTCTCCTGGCTCTGAGGGTCCCCATTTGGAATTCCCCTGAATTTGGGGGTCCCCATTTGGGGTCTCCTGCATTTGGGGTCCCCATTTGGGATTCCTGAATTTGGGGGTCCCCATTTGGGAGTCTCCTGGCTCGGGGGTCCCCGTGGCCGCCCCCAGCTCCAGGTGCAGGTCGAGGTCGCAGCCGTGGACGTCGAAGCCGTTGACGGAGGAGCCGTGGGGACAACGGAGCAGCCTGGGGGGACAGGTGGGAACGGGGGGCACAGCTGGGACACAGCTGGGACACATCTGGAACGTGTCACACACACCTGGGACACACCTGGGGCACACCTGGGATGTGTCACACACACCTGGGACACACCTGGGGTACATCACACACCTGGGGCACACCTGGGATGTGTCACACGCACCTGGGACACAGCTGGAACGTGTCACACACATCTAAGACACACCTGGGGCACATCACACACACCTGGGGCACACTGGGATGTGTCACACACATCTAAGACACACCTGGGGCACATCACACACACCTGGGGCACACCTGGGATGTGTCACACACATCTAAGACACACCTGGGGCACATCACACACACCTGGGGCACACCTGGGATGTGTCACACATACCTGGGGCACACCTGGGGTACATCACACACACCTGGGGCACATCACACACACCTGGGACACATCTGGAATGTGTCACACACACCTGGGACACAGCTGGAGCGTGTCACACACACCTGGGGCACACCTGGGGCACTCCACACACACCTGGGACGTGTCACACACACCTGGGACACACCTGGGGCACATCACACACACCTGGAGCACACCTGGAATGTGTCACCCACACCTGGGACACACCTGGGGCACATCACACACACCTGGGGCACACCTGGGACGTGTCGCACACACACCTGGGGTACACCACACACACCTGGGGCACACCTGGGGCACATCACACACACCTGGGGCACACCTGGGACGTGTCACACACACCTGGAGTACATCACACACACCTGGGACACACCTGGGGTACACCTGGTACGTGTCACACACACCTGGTGTGTGTGTGACATGTTCAGGTGTGTCCCAGGTGTGTGTGACACACCTGGGGTACATCACACACACCTGGGGCACACCTGGGGTACATCACACAAACCTGGGGTACATCACACACGCCTGGAATGTGTCACACACACCTGGGACACACCTGGGGCACACCTGGGGCACACCACACACACCTGGGGCACACCTGGAATGTGTCACACACATCTGGGACACACCTGGGGCACACCTGGGGCACACCACACACACCTGGGGCACACCTGGAATGTGTCACACACATCTGGGACACACCTGGGGCACACCTGGGGTACATCACACACACCTGGGGTACACCTGGAATGTGTCACACACATCTGGGACACACCTGGGGCACACCTGGGGTACATCACACACACCTGGGGTACACCTGGAACGTGCCACACACACCTGGGGCACACCTGGGACGTGTCACACACACCTGGGGCACACCTGGAACGTGTCACACACCTGGGGCACACCACACACACCTGGGACGTGTCACACACACCTGGGACACACCTGGGGCACATCACACACACCTGGGACGTGTCACACACACCTGGGACACACCTGGGGCACACCACACACACCTGGGACACACTTGGGGCACACCTGGGGCACATCACACACACCTGGGGCACATCACACACACCTGGGGTACATCACACACCTGGGGCAAACCTGGGGCACATCACACACACCTGGGGGCACACCTGGGGCACATCACACACACCTGGGGCACATCACACACACCTGGGGTACATCACACACACCTGGGGCACACCTGGGGTACATCACACACACCTGGGGCGTGTCACACACCCCCTGCCCCCCCCGTCCCCGTGCCAGGTGCGCTCACCTGGGAAGAACTCGGTGAACACCTCGCGGATCAGGGCGAGCAGCAGCTCCCGCAGGCGCCGCTCGGCCGCGCTCAGCTCCAGCGCCCGCACCAGCAGCTGCAGCTGCGCTTCCACCATGCGGGACAGGCACTGGGCAAACTGGGAACACTGGGAGCACTGGGAACTGCCCACAGCCCGCACCAGCAGCTGCAGCTGCGCCCCCACCCGCGGGACAGGCACTGGGCAAACTGGGCAAACTGGGAGCACTGGGAACTGCCCACAGCCCGCACCAGCAGCTGCAGCTGCGCCCCCACCTGCGGGACAGGCACTGGGCAAACTGGGAACACTGGGAGCACTGGGAGCTCCTCCCAGCCCGCACCAGCAGCTGCAGCTGCACCCCCACCTGCGGGACAGGCACTGGGCAAACTGGGAGCACTGGGAACTGCCACAGCCTTACTGGGCAAACTAGGAGCACTGGGAGCCCCTCCTGGACTTACTGGGAGCACTGGGAACCACCCACAGCCTGACTTGAAGCCTCTCCCCACCTTACTGGGAGCACTGGAAGCCTCCCAAACCCCCCCAGGAGAGTTTTGGGACCCCCTAAATCCCCCAAAACCTTCGGGAGAGCTTTGGGACCCCCAAAAACTCCTGGGAGAATTTTGGGACCCCCAGATCCCTCCTAAAACCCCTTGAGCACCCCAGACCCCTCCCCAAATTCCCGAGCCCCCCACTCACGTCCTCAGCCCGGCCCAGCGCCTGCAGCACGCCCCGGGGGTCCCGGGGGTCCCGGGGGGGGTCCCGCGAAGGGGGCCGGGGGAACTCGCGGTGCTCCCGGGGCCGCACCCGCAGCCGCCGCCCCCCAGCACGTGCCGGGGCTCGTCCAGCGCGCTGCCGCCCCGCGGGGTCCCGCAGCTCCACGATGGCGAACGCGCCCTGCGGAGGGCGGGGTCAGCGCCGGGACCGCCCCCGCGACTATCGCGATAGTGGGATATCCCCCCCAACACCACCAAGGGAGGGCTGCGGGGGCACCCGGGAGCCACCAAATCCTCCCCGGGGCCACCAAAACCTCCCCGGGGCCACCAAAACCTCCCCAGGGCTACCAGATCGCCCCCGGGACCGCCCCGCGACTATCGCGATAGCGGCGATATCACCTCATCACGGGAGGGCTCCGGGAGCACCCGAGGCCACCAAATCCTCCCTCAGGGTTACCAGATCGCCCCCCGGAAAGCCCCGCTGACTATCGCTGATAGTGGCGATAACCTGTCAGCAGCTGAGGGGGGCACCCAGGCTACCGGATCCTCCGTCGGGGCTACCCGATGACCCCCGGGACTATCGCGATAGTGGTGATATCACCTTATCACCAGAGGGCTCAGGGGAGGGCCACGAGACCCCCAGGGACACCAAACCCCCTTAGGGCCACCCCGCAGGGCCCTCGGCTCCCCCGCCGCTTTCTCCCCGACTATCGCGACTATCGCGACTATCGCGACATCCCCAAAGGCGCCCGGGCGGCCCTTCCCCGTGTCCCCCTCCCCCTCAATCCCGGTTCCCCGGTGCGCCCCTCCCCTCCCCCCACCTTCTCCTTGTCCATCACGACTGTCGCGACATCGCCGAAGGCGCGGAAGTGCTACGCAGCCGCGCGGGCTCGGTGCCCCGCGCGAAGCCGCTGACGAAGAGGCTGCGCTGCTCCTGCAGCGCGCCGCTCGGCGCTGAGACACCGGAGCCGCCGGTGCGCCGCCCGGCCAGAGTCGCGACCGCAGGCTGGGGCCTGGCGGGGTGAGCGGGAGGCGGGGTGAACGGGGATTGACGGGGGTTAACGGGGATTAACGGGGGGTTAACGGGAGCTGGATTAACGGGAGGCCGGGGATTAACGGGGGTTTAACGGGGGTTAACGGGAGGCGGGGGTTAACGGGGTTTAACGGGGTTAACGGGAACGGGGGTGAACGGGAGAGACCCCCAGAAACGGGAATTACCGGGAGCGGGAGCAGGAATTACCGGGGGAGCGGGGGTTAGCGGGAATGGGGATTAACGGGAGGCGGGGTTAACGGGAGCGGGGGTGAAGCGGGAAGCGGGGTTAGCGAGATTGACGGGGGTTGAGGAGCGGGGTTAGCGGGGCGGGGTTAACAGGGATTAACGGGGGTTAGCGGGAGGCGGGGTTAGCGAGGGATTAACGGGGATTAACGGGGGTTAGCGGGAGCGGGGGTTAACGGGAGCGGGGTTAGCGGGGATTAGCGGGGGTTAGCGGGGCGGGGGTGAGCGGGAAGCGGGGTGAGCGAGGATTGACGGGGCTTAACGGGAGCGGGGTTAACGGAGAGACCCCCAGAAAGCGGGAATTACCGGGAGCGGGAGCAGGAATTACCCGGGAGAGCGGGGTTAGCGGGAATGGGGATTAACGGGAAGCGGGGTTAACGGGAGTTAACGGGAGCGGGGGAGCGGGAGCGGGGATTAACGAGAGACCCCGGAAACGGGAATCACCGGCGAATTACCGGGAATAAGAATTATCGGGATCAGGAGCGGAAATTCGGAGAGCGGGAACGGGAGAGACTCCCAGAAACGGGAATTACCAGGAACGGGAGTGGGAATTACCGGGGGAACGAATAGTACCGGGGGAACGGGAATTACCGGGAACGGAGACTATCGGGAACGAGAACGGGAATTAACGGGAACGGGAACAACCCTCGGGACCAGGAATTACCGGGAACGGGAATTACCGGGAACGGGAATTACCGGGAACAGGAATTACCGAGAGCGGAAGCGGAAATTATGGGGGAACGGGAGCGGGAAGGGGAGAGACTCCCAGAAACGGGAATTTTACCAGGAACGGGAGCGGGAATTACCGGGGAACGGGGATTAACGAGAACGGGGATTAACAGGAACGGGGGAGACCCTCGGAAACGGGAATTACCGGGAACAGGACTGGGTATTACCGAGGGAACGGGTATTACCAGGAGCGGGAACAGGAGAGACCCCCGGGAGCGGGAATTACCGGGAGCAGGAATTATCGGGAATGAGAATTACCGGGGGAACGGGAATTACCGGGAACAGGAACGGAAGAGACCCCCGGGAACGGGAGCGGGGATTATCGGGGGAACGGAAACGGGTATTACCAGGAACGGGAATTACCGGGAACGGGAGAGACCCCCGGGACCGGGAATTACCGGGGACTGGAATGGGGGTTACCGGGGAACGGGACCAGGAGAGACCCTCCAAAACTGGAGAGACTCCCCCGGGACTGGGAACTGGGGAAAAGGGACCGGGAATTACCGGGAATTGTCGGGAACGAGAGTTACCGGGAAGGGGAATTATCGGGAATGGGAATTATCGGGAAGAAGAGTTACCGGGAATTACGGGGGAACGGGAATTACGGGAAATGGGAACGGGAGAGACCCCTGGGACCGGGAATGATAGTGGGGATTAGCAGGGAACGGGAATTACCGGGGAACGGGAAAGGGAATTACCGGGGTACAGGACCGGGAATTTGGGTAACGGGACCGGGAGAGACCCCCGGGACCGGGAATTGGGGTCTCAGGGCGTTCCCAATCCCGGTAATTTGGGTATTGGCGAACGGAAGAACCCTCTGAGGCCACCGGGAACCCCCGGTCCCGTTAAACGGGGTCCCGGAGCCCCCTCCAGTCCCGTTAACCGGGACCTTAGAGCCCCCGGTCCCGTTAACCGGGATCCCGGAGCCTCCCCAGCCCCGTTAACCGGGATGTCAGAACCCCTCCCAGCCCCGTTAACCGGGGTCCCAGCGGCCCCGGCCCCGTTAACCGGGATGTCAGAGCCCTCCCAGCCCCGTTAACCGGGCTCCCGGCGGCCCCGGCCCCTCACTCACGGTTGGCCGCGGTGATCTGGCACAGGCGGCAGCGGAAGCCGCCCCGGTGCAGCGGCTCCACGTCGGGGTCGGTTGCCGGGTCGGTTCCCGGCACCGGGCCCGGTTCGGGATCAGCGCCCGGTCCCGGTTCCATGGCGGCCCCGATTCCCGCGCCCGTCCCTCAGCCACTTCCGCCGGAAGTGGTCCTTCCCTTCCCGCTCCCCCACGCGCGGTCCATCCCTCACGGTTTTCCCCCACGGAAACGCGCCCCAACACAAACGTTCCGCCCGGTGTCCCCCCGGTATTCCCGTTTCCCCCCTCCCGTTTCCCGCCGTTTTTTGGCTCCCGCTGAAGAAAAAACTCATCGCGTTTATTTCCTGTCGCTACAGAACCGGGACAGCCCGAGATACAAAACCGGGGCGTCGCTCCACGTACAAAAGGGGCCCGCGGGGTGGGTTTGGGGGCAGGGGGGCAGAAAGGACAGCGGGGAGGGGCACGGACCCCCCAACCCCCCGCGAGATTTTTTCTATGGAAATAAAAAAATACAAAAGGGGGCGGGTCGGGGGGCTGAAGAGTCAGTCCTCGAGCACGATGGGCTCGGAGGTGCTGGCGAGGGTGGGGGGGGCGGGCGGCGCCAGGGCCGCCCCCGGGCGCAGGGCAGCCCGCCTTCACCTTCAGCGGGAGGTTGGGGCGGCGGGCGGCGCGGCGCAGCTCCAGGTGTGTCAGCGCCTTCCGCAGCGCCCTGGGAAAGAGGGGGGCACGGGGGGTCACCTCGGGAGCCCCCAAAAATTTACTGAGAGCCCCAAGCTGAAAATCCCCAATTTCCTGTATTGGGTGGCCGTGAGTGCCGTGGGGTTTGGAATCTCAAAGCCCCCAGGAGCGCCCAAACCCGCTTGGGACCCCCAACACCTCCCCCAAATCAGGTGTCCTTGGTGGTCATGAACACCATGGAGTTTTGGGTCCCAGGACCCCCAAATCCCCACTGGGCCCCCAAAATCTCCCCAGATCGGGTGTCCTTAGTGACCACGAACACCCCCGGGACACCTCAAACCCTCCCAGACCCATCCAGGACTCCTAAACTCCCCTCAGGACCCCTCAAACCACCTCGGGACCCCCCAAACCCCCTCGGGACCCCCTAAACCCCATCATGACCCCTCAGATCTCCTCAAATCCCTCAGAACTCCCCTAAACATCCTCAGAACCCGCTCCATCCGCCCCAAACCCCCAGACCCCTCAGGACCCCCTCGGAACCTCCCCAAACCCCTCGGGCCCCCAAAGCCCCCGTACCGCGTGTCCTTGGTGGCCACGAACACCACGGGGTTGGGGGCGTCCGCCAGGTTCAGTTTCTGCCGTTTGGTGCCGGGGGGGGGCGCGGGGCACAACGCGGCCGCCAGGGGCGCCCGTTGGCCGAGAAGGGCAGCGCCGCCGTTCCGACCTGCGCGGGAGCGTCAGCCAATCACAGCCCTTTACCCGGCCCCGCCCCGCAGGCCAGCCAATCACAGCGCGCCCTGAGCTGTCAGTCACTCCTAGCCCCACCCTAATCCCAAACGTCCCCGTCAATCAAACTCAGTCCCCGCCCACAAACGGCCACTGAACCAATCTGGTTTCAGTTCCAATGCCCCGCCCGCTGTCAATCATCCCAGGCCCCACCCCGTACACCCCAACCTGTCAATCATCTCACACCTTACCTGTCAATCACCCCAATTCCCCTGTCAATCACCCCAATTCCCCTGTCAATCACCCCAATCCCCCTGTCAATCACTCCAATTCCCCTGTCAATCACCCCAATTCCCCTGTCAATCACTCCAATACCTGCCTGTCAATCACTCCAATACCCGCCTGTCAATCACTCCAATTCCCTTGTCAATCACTCCATTCCCCCTGTCAATCACTCCATTCCCCCTGTCAATCACCCCCATTCCCTACTGTCAATTACCCCAATCCCCCTGTCAATCACTCCAATTCCACCTGTCAATCACTCCAATTCCCCCCTGTCAATCACTCCAATTCCCGTTAATCACCCCAATTCCCCTGTCAATCACCCCAATTCCCCCTGTCAATCACTCCATTCCCCCTGTCAATCACCCCCATTCCCTACTGTCAATTACCCCAATCCCCCTGTCAATCACTCCAATTCCACCTGTCAATCACTCCAATTCCCCCCTGTCAATCACTCCAATTCCCCCTGTCAATCACCCCAATTCCCGCCTGTCAATCACCCCAAGTCCCCTGTCAATCACCCCAATTCCCGCCTGTCAATCACCCCAATCCCCCTGTCAATCACTCCAATTCCCACCTGTCAATCACTCCATTCCCCTGTCAATCACCCCCATTCCCTACTGTCAATCACCCCAAGTCCCCTGTCAATCACCCCAATTCCCCGTCAATCACTCCAATTCCCCTGTCAATCACCCCAATTCCCCTGTCAATCACCCCAAGTCCCCTGTCAATCACCCCAATCCCCCCTGTCAATCACCCCAATTCCCTGTCAATCACCCCATCAATGTACCCCGCCCCGTGCCCTCATGCGGGGGCCGGTCAGCATCTCCCCCCTCGTAGCCCCTCTTTGCCCCCAGCCCCGCCAGCCCCGGCTCTGGCTCAGCTGGTTCCGGTTGATCGGGGTCTTGGTGCCTCGGGGGTCTTGGGCTTCAGGGGCTTGGGCAGCTGGGGGAAGCAGGGGGGTAAGGGGTGACCCTAATTCCCAAAATCCTCCCCACATCCACACTTTGGGGTCACCCCTCCTTTGTGCACACACCACCACTAGGGACACCCCAAATCCTGTGCAGAGTCCTCAAACCCCTGGAGAGCCCCCAAACCCACCAGGGACCCCCCAAAATCCCCTGGAGACCCCCCCAGACCCAAGGATCCCCCCTAAATCCCCTGGAGAGCCCCCAAACCCCCAAGGACCCCCTAAATCCCCTGGCGAGCCTCCCTCAGCCCCACGGACCCTAAAAATCCACCCCAAACCCCCCACCCCCAGGGACCCCTCCAAATCCCCTGGAGAGCCCCCCCCAAACCCCAGGGACCCCAAAATCCCCCAGATCCCCCAGTGACCTCCCAAAAATCCCCTGGCAAGCTCCCCAAGCCCCCAGGGACTCCCCAAATCGCCTGGAGAGCCCCCCAGACCCAAGGATTCCCCCAAATCCCCTGGACAGCCCTCTCCCCCAGCCCTGGGGACCCCAAAAATGCCCCCAAACCCACCAGGGACCCCCAAACCCCCAGCCCCTCACCCAGCTCCTTGACGATGGCGGCGAGCGGCAGCCGGGTCAGCGGGTGGATCTTCAGGGGGCCTTGGCAGCCTTGGGCAGCCGGATGGAGCCTGGGGAGGGGGCACAGGGTCAGGGGACCCCCCAGTGCTGGGGGAGGGTCCAGACACCCCAAAAACCCCCTGAGGAGGGGGTCAGACCCCCCACTGCTCCTCACACTCGGCATTGATGGTGTTGGCTGGAGAGAAATCCCAAATCTTTTTTTTCATCGTTTTCCCCCATTTTTGCCAGCTCACACTTGGCCTCGGTGGGGAGTAGGGATCCCACACACCCCAAACCCCATTACTGACCCCAAAACCCATTTTCTCCCCCAAATCCCCATTATTGCCCCCAAAGCCCCATTTCTGCCCCCAGTCCCTGCTCACACTCGGCCTTGATGGGATCGTAGGGATCCCAAACACCCTGAAGCCCCCAAGCCCCATTTTCTCCCCCAAACCCACATTTCTGCCCCCCAAACCCCATTTTCAGCTCATTTCTCCCATTTTCCCCCATTTCCCGCTCACACTCGGCCTTGATGGCATTGATGGGTGTGTAGGGATCCCAAACACCCAATACCCCCTGGAAGAGTCCCAAACACCCAATACCCCCCCAAAGCCCCATTTTCTCCCCCAAACCCCATTTTCACCCCCAAACCCCATTTTCCCCCCAAACCCCCCTCACACTCGGCCTTGATGGCGTTGGCGTTGATGGGGATGTAGGAATCCCAAACACCCCAATACTCCCCAAACCCACATTTTCTCCCCCCAAACCCCATTTTCCCCTCATTTCTCCCGTTTTTGCCCCCATTTCCCTCTCACACTCGGCCTTGATGGCGTTGATGGGCACATAGGGATCCCAAACACCAACACCCCTGGAAGGATCCCAAACACCCAATACCCCCATTTTCACCCCCAAACCCCCTCACACTCGGCCTTGATGGTGTTGATGGGGGCATAGGGATCCCAAACACCCCAAACCCCCATTTTTGCCCCCAAACCCCATTTTCAGCTCATTTCTCCCATTTTCTCCCCCAATCCCGCTCACACTCGGCCTTAATGGCGTTGATGGGGCGTAGGGATCCCAAACACCCCTGGAAGCGTCCCAAACACCCCAATACTCCCTAAACCCCCATTTTCACCCCCCAAACCCCCATTTTCCCCCCAAACCCCCATTTTCCCCCAAAACCCCCATTTTCCCCTCATTTCTCCCGTTTTTGCCCCCATTTCCCCTCTCACACTCGGCCTTGATGGCGTTGATGGGGATGTAGGGATCCCAAACAGCCCAAACCATTTTTGCCCCCAAACCCCCATTTCGCCCCCCAAATCCCCGCTCACATTCGGCCTTGATGGCGTTGATGGGCACGTAGGGATCCCAAACACCCCAATACTCCCCCAAACCCCCATTTTCACCCCCAAACCCCGCTCACACCGGCCTTGATGGCGTTGGCGTTGATGGGTGTGTAGGGATCCCAAACACCCCAAACACCCCTGGAAGGATCCGAAACACCCCAAACCCCCATTTTCCCCACAAACCCCCATTTTCCCCCCAAACCCCCATTTTCACCCCCCAAACCCCCATTTTCACCCCCAATCCCCGCTCACACTCGGCCTTGATGGCGTTGGCGTTGATGGGTGTGTAGGGATCCCAAACACCCCAAACACCCCTGGAAGGATCCGAAACACCCAAACCCCCATTTTTCCCCACAAACCCCCATTTTCACCCCCAATCCCCGCTCACACTCGGCCTTGATGGGGATGTAGGAATCCCAAACACCCCAAACACCCCCAAACCCCCATTTTCCCCCAAACCCCCATTTTCTCCCCCAAACCCCCATTTTCCCCCCAGTCCCGCTCACACTCGGCCTTGATGGCGTTGGCGTTGATGGGGATGTAGAATCCCAAACACCCAACACCCCCAAACCCCCATTTTCTCCCCCAAACCCCCATTTTCACCCCCAAACCCCCTCACACTCGGCCTTGATGGTGTTGGCATTGATGGGTGCGTAGGGATCCCAAACACCCCAATACCCCCATTTTCACCCCCAAACCCCCATTTTCACCCCCAAACCCCTCTCACACTCGGCCTTGATGGTGTTGATGGGCACGTAGGGATCCCAAACACCCCAATACTCCCCCAAACCCCCATTTTCACCCCCAAACCCCGCCCCACACTCGGCCTTGATGGCGTTGGCGTTGATGGGCGCGTAGGGATCCCAAACACCCCAATACCCCCATTTTCACCCCCAAACCCCTCTCACACTCGGCCTTGATGGTGTTGATGGGGATGTAGGGATCCCAAACAGCCCAAACCATTTTTGCCCCCAAACCCCCATTTTAGCCCCCCAAATCCCCGCTCACATTCGGCCTTGATGGTGTTGATGGGCACGTAGGGATCCCAAACACCCCAATACTCCCCCAAACCCCCATTTTCACCCCCAAACCCCGCCCACACTCGGCCTTGATGGCGTTGGCGCTGATGGGGATGTAGGAATCCCAAACACCCAACACCCCTGGAAGGGTCCCAAATACTCCAATCCCCCTCAAACCCCCATTTTCTCCCCCAAACCCCCATTTTCACCCCCAAACCCCCATTTTCTCCCCCAAACCCCCATTTTCACCCCCAATCCCCGCTCACACTCGGCCTTGATGGCGTTGGCGTTGATGGGCGCGTAGAACGGCGCGTGCGCGCCATGCGGCTGCAGCTACGTCAGCGGCACAGAAGCGGCCAGCGAGCAGCGTCAACAGCGTGGTCTGCAGCAGGAAGCGTCTGGCGGTTCTTGGCCAGCAGCTTAGCACGGCTGGCGCTCGTGGTGTACGGGGACAGCGACTGCGCCTCGGGCGCGACAGGTGGCCCGGGAGTGGGAGCTCCTGTAGGAGTGGGGGGTCACATCACCCAAAAAACACCCCAGAACATGGTATGGGGACAGGTGGCCCGGGAGTGGGGCTCCTGTGGGAGTGGGGGTCACATCACCCAAAATCACCCCAGAACATTGTATGGGGACAGGTGGCCCCGGGAGTGGGGCTCCTGCGGGGATTGGGGGGTCACATCACCCAAAATCACCCCAAAATCACCCCAGAACATTCTATGGGGACAGGTGGCCCGGGAGTGGGGCTCCTCGCGGGATTGGGGGGTCACATCACCCAAAATCACCCCAAAATCACCCCAGAACTTTGTATGGGGACAGGTGGCCCTGGACTGGGGTTCCTGAGGTAGTGGGGGGTCACAGAGGATCCTAACACCCCAAAAACCACCCCAGAACAGCCCATGGTTCTGTACAGGGACAGGTGGCCCCAGGAGTGCGGCTCCTGCGAGGAGTGGGGGGTCACATCACCCAAAATCACCCCAAAAACCCTCCCAGAACAGCCCATGGTTCTGTACAGGGACAGGTGGCCCCAGGAGTGCAGCTCCTGCAGGAAATACCCCAGAACACTGTATGGGAACAGTGACCCCAGGAGTGCGGCTCCTGCGGGAGTGGAGGGTCACATCACCCCAAAATCACCCCAAAAACACCCCAGAACATTGTATGGGGACAGGTGGCCCGGAGTGGGGTTCCTGCGGGATTGGGGGGTCACATCACCCCAAAATCACCCCAAAAACACCCCAGAACACTTTGGGGACAGGTGGCCCCGGGAGTGGGGTTCCTGCGGGAGTGGGGGTCACATCACCCCAAAATCACCCCAAAAACACCCCAGAACATCCCATGGTTCTGTACAGGGACAGGTGGCCCCAGGAGTGTGGCTCCTGTGGGATTGGGGGTCACATCACCCGAAATCACCCCAAAAACACCCCAGAACACTATGGGGACAGGTGGCCCCGGGAGTGGGGCTCCTGCGGGACTGGGGGGTCACATCACCCCAAAATCACCCCAGAACATTGTATGGGGACAGGTGGCCCCGGAGTGGGGCTCCTGCGGGATTGGGGGTCACATCACCCCAAAATCACCCCAGAACATTGTATGGGGACAGGTGGCCGGGAGTGGGGCTCCCTCGCGGGATTGGGGGTCACATCACCCCAAAATCACCCCAGAACATTGTATGGGGACAGGTGGCCCCGGAGTGGGGCTCCCTCGCGGGATTGGGGGTCACATCACCCCAAAATCACCCCAGAACATTGTATGGGGACAGGTGGCCCCGGGAGTGGGGCTCCTCTGCGGGATTGGGGGGTCACATCACCCCAAAATCACCCCAGAACACTGTATGGGGACAGGTGGCCCCGGGAGTGGGGCTCCTGTGGGATTGGGGGTCACATCACCCCAAAATCACCCCAGAACACTGTATGGGGACAGGTGGCTCCTGGAGTGGGGTTCCTGCGGGATTGGGAGGGTCACAGAGGATCCTAACACCCCAAAAACCCTCCCAGAATAGCCCACAGTTCTGTACAGGGACAGGTGGCCCCGGGAGTGGGGCTCCTGTGGGACTGGGAGGTCACATCACCCCAAAATCACCCCAAAAACACCCCAGAACACTGTATGGGGACAGTGACCCCAGGAGTAGGGTTCCTGTGGGACTGGGGGTCTCATCACCCCAAAAAACTCCCAAAACTACCAGAACAGCCCACAGCTCTGTACAGGGACAGGTGGCCCCAGGAGTGGGGCTCCTGCAGGATTGTGGGGGTTGGCGGGGGCCAAAAAAAAATAAATTCAGGGACTCTTAGAGGGGTTTGGGGGCTCTAAAGGGATCTAAGCAGGATTTGGGGAACTCTAAGGGGGATTTAGGGGGCACTAAAGGGGTTTGGGGGATTCCAAAGGAGGCTTGGAGTGTTCTGAGAGAAATCAGGAATCCTTCAGTGGAATTTGGGGGTCCCTCAGTGGGATCTGGGGTTCCCAGAAAGTTTTGGGGGTCCCAAGAGGTTCTGGGGGTCTCAGGAGGTTTTGGGGTCCCTCAGTGGGATCTGGGGGTCCCAGGAAGGTTCTGGGGGTCCCTCAGTGGGATCTGGGGTTCCCAAGAGGTTCTGGGGGTCCCAGGAGGTTTTGGGGTCCCAGGAGGTTCTGGGGGTCCCAGGAAGTTTTGGGGGTCCCTCAGTGGGATCTGGGGGGTCCCAGGAGGTTCTGCGGGTCCCCAGTGGGGTTTGAGGTCCCAGGAGGTTTGGGGGTCCCAGGAGGTTCTGGGGGTCCCAGGAAGTTTTGGGGGTCCCTCAGTGGGATCTGGGGGGTCCCAGGAGGTTTGGGGTCCCTCAGTGGAATCTGGGGTTCCCAAGAGGTTTTGGGGGGTTCCAGGAGGTCATGGGGATCCCTCAGTGGGATTTGGGGGTCCCCAGGAGCTTCTGGGGTTCCCAGGAAGTTTGGGGGTTCCAGGAGGTCATGGGGTCCCTCAGTGGGATTTGGGGTTCCCAAGAGGTTTTGGGGGTCTCAGGAGGTTCTGCGGGTCCCCCAGTGGGGTTTGAGGTCCCAGGAGGTTTTGGGGTCCCAGGAGGTTCTGGGGGTCCCAGGAAGTTTTGGGGGTCCCAGGAGGTTCTGGGGCTCCCTCAGTGGGATTTGGGGTTCCCAAGAGGTTTTGGGGGTCCCAGGAGGTTCTGCGGGTCCCCCAGTGGGGTTTGAGGTCCCAGGAGGTTTTGGGGGTCCCAGGAGGTTTTGGGGGTCCCAGGAGGTTCTGGGGGTCCCCCAGTGGGATTTGGGGGTCCCAGGAGGTTCTGGGGTCCCCCAGTGGGATTTGGGGTCCCAGGAAGTTTTGGGGGTCTCAGGAGGTTCTGGGGGTCCCCCAGTGGGATTTGGGGGTCCCAGGAGGTTCTGGGGTCCCAGGAGGTTTTGGGGTCCCCAGTGGGACTGGGCTCTCACCGAGGCGCTGCGGGTCACCCCCTCCAGCTGGGTGGGGGTCTTGAGCCCCGTATTTCTTCCAGTAGATCCAGCAGGAGGCGCAGAGGCGGCACTGCATGTTGGGGGCCCCAGGCGTACCACTGGGGGGACTGGGACGCTGGGGGGCAACTGGGACTTACTGGGGCACTGGGATGCTGGGGGGACAGGGGACACCCCCAAAGCAAAGCCCAGGGTCCCTCCAGACCCCCAGATCTCACCACAGGACCAGGGAGAGCTGGAACCCCCAAATTCCTGCTCCCCAAAGACCAGAGACCCCCAAACCAAACCAAATCCAAACTCCCCAGGACCCCCAAATCCCACACCAGATCCCTCTTAAAAGCCAGAGAGTGCTGGAACCCCAAATTCCTGATCCCCAAACCCCAGGATTCCTTAAATCCCCAGGACCCCCAAATCCCACACCAGATCCCTCTTAAAAGCCAGAGAGCCCCTTCTGGAACCCCCAAATTCCTGTTTTCCAAACCCCAGAGACTCTTCCATGACTCCAGGACCCCCAAAACATTCTAGGGACCCCCAAAGACTCCTTTAGGATCCCCAAAACCCCCTCAGGACACCCCGAAGACCCCCAGACCCAACTGACTGTGGCAGCTTTCCTTTCTGGAATCTCCAAATTCCTCTTCCCCAAAACCCAGAGATCTCACATGACCCCAGGACCCCCAAAACCTCCTCAGGACCCCCAGACCCCACTGACTGTGGCAGTTTTCACAGCTCAGCTATTTCTGGAACCATCAAATCCCTGATCCCCAAACCCCAAAACTCCCCAAGACCCCAAAACCTCCTCAGGACCCCAAAAGACCCCCAGGACCCCAGCCCACACTGACTGTGGCAGCTTTCACAGCTCAGCCCTTTCTGGAATGCCCAAATTCCTCTTCCCCAAAACCCAGACATCTCACATGACCACAGGACCCCAAAATCTCCTCAGGACCCCCAGGACCCCCTCAAGCCCCCCAGGACCCCAGACCCCACTGACTGTGGCAGTTTTCACAGCTCAGCCCTTTCTGGAAGCCCCAAATTCCTCTTCCCCAAACTCCAGCAGCTCCCAAACTCCATCAGGACCTCCCAAAGACCCCCCAAGCCCCCCAGGACCCCCCAAAGCCCCCAGCCCCCACTGACTGTGGCAGCTTTCACAGCTCAGCCCTTTCTGGAAGCCGGCCCCGTTGACACCGGGTTTGGAGCCCACCGAGATGATCTGGTTGGGGTTGGGTTTGGTGCTGCAGCAAAAGGAAATTTTGGGGGTCAAGGGATTTTGGGGGAGCTCCAAGGGGTCTCCTGTGCCCCAGGCCGGGCAGGGGTCCCCAGAGCCCCCACTCACTAGGTGGGGATGTAGACTTGCTTCAGTTTGCTGTCGGCCTCCGCTGCCTTCAGCCTCTTCTGTGAGCAGGGAGGGGGTCACAGGGGCAGGGGACCCCAAAAACCCAAATCAGCCCCCCAAACCACAGAGACCCCAAATCAGCCCCCCAAATCCCAGATCAGCCCCCAGACCCCAAATCAGCCCCTCCAAACCCCAGATCAGCCCCCAAGCCCAATTTCACCCCATAAACCCAAATATCACCCCCAAACTCCCATTACCACGCCCCCAAGCCCAAATTTCACCCTCCAAACTCCAATTTCAGCACCCCAAACCCAATTTCACTACCCCAAAACCCCAATTTCACCCCCACACCCCAACTTCAGCCCCCACACCCCAATTTCAGCCCCCCAACCCCAATTTCAGCACTCCAAACCCAATTTCACTACCCCAAAACCCCAATTTCACCCCCAAACCCCAATTTCACCCCCAAGTCCCAATTTCACCCCTCTAAACCCCAATTTCAGCACTCCAAACCCAATTTCACTACCCCAAAACCCCAATTTCACCCCCAAACCCCAATTTCTCCCCCAATCCCCAATTTCAGCACCCCAAATCCAATTTCAGCACTCCAAAACCCCAATTTCAGCCCCCACACCCCAATTTCAGCCCCCCACACCCCAATTTCACCCCCACACCCCAATTTCACCCCCAAACCCCAATTTCACCCCCAAACCCCAATTTCACCCCCTAAACCCCAATTTCACCCCCAACCCCCAATTTCAGCCCCCCAACCCCCATTTCTCCCCATACCTGCTGGATGTAGCGGTCAGTGGTTTTCCACATGTAGTAGAACTGGACAATGCTGGCCAGAGACTTCCAGGGCAGCTGCAAGCACCAAACCCCCGAGCTCAGGGGGATCCCCCCCAAAAAAGGGCACCCCAAAATTACCCCAGTGATGGCAAACCAGGTCTCCTCAAAATCTGGGGGTACCTCACTGGGATGAGTGAGTCACAGACCCTCCCAAAATTCCTGAGATCCCAAAGCGACACCAAGGAAGAATCTGCCCCACAATTCTCTCCAAAATCCCTAAAATCCCCAAAAACCCCTCAAATCTCCCCAAAAACTCCACTCATGAGCATTCCTGCCATCTTAGCTTTTAAAGCTGCCCCTCAAATCCCCAAAACTCCCCAAAATTCTCCCCAAACTCCCACTCACAAGCATTGCTGTCAGCTTGGCTTTTAAAGCTCCCCTCAGACCTTCCAAAGCGCCCCCAAAATCCCCCAAAATTCTCCCCAAACCCCCAAACTTCCACTCACAGGCATTTCTGTCAGCCAGGCTGATGAGGCTGCTCCCCAAATCCCCAAACCCTCCCCCAAAAAATTCCTCTAAAGCCCTCACTCACAAGCAGTGCAGCCATCCTAACTTTTAAAGCTGCCCCCAAATCCCCAAAACCCCTCAAACTCCTCCCAAATCTCCACTCATGAGCATTTGTATCAGCCAGGCTGTTAAAGCTGCCCCCAAAATCCCCCAAACCCTCACTCGAGAGCGTTGCTGTCAGCCAGGCTGTTGAGGCTGCACCCCAAATCCCAAAAATCCCCCAAAATCCCCCAAACCCCCACTCACAGGCATTACTGTTGAGGTTGCACCCCCAAATCCCCAAAATCCCCAAAATCCCTCCCAAACCCCCACTCACAAGCACTGTTGCCCCCAAAATCTCCCCAAACCCCCACTCACGAGCACTGCTGCCCCCAAACCCCCAAATCCCACCCAAACCCCCACTCATGAGCACTGCTGCCCCCAAACCCCCAAAATCAACCCCAAACCCCCACTCACGAGCACTGCTGCCCCCCAAACCCCCAAATCCCACCCAAACCCCCACTCACGAGCACTGCTGCCCCTAAACCCCCAAATCCCACCCAAGCCCCACTCATGAGCACTGCTGCCCCCCAAACCCCCAAAATCAACCCCAAGCCCCACTCACGAGCACTGCTGCCCCCAAACCCCCAAATCCCACCCAAACCCCACTCACGAGCACTGCTGCCCCCAAACCCCCCAAATCCCACCCAAACACCCACTCACGAGGCACTGCCTTCCCCAAACCCCCAAATCCCACCCAAGCCCCACTCAAGAGCACTGCTGCCCCCCAAATCCCCCCAAACCCCCCATTCATGAGCACTGCTGCCCCCCAAACCCACCAAAATCCCCCAAGCCCCTACTCACGAGGCACTGCTGCTCCCCAAACCCCCAAATCCCACCCAAACCCCCACTCAAGAGCACTGCTGCCCCCCAAACCCCCAAAAACCCCCAAACCCCCACTCACGAGCACTGCTGCCCCTAACCCCCAAACCCCCACTCACGAGCACTGCTGCCCCCAAAATCTCCCCAAATCCCCACTCACGAGGCACTGCTGCCCCCAAACCCCGGGCTCCCCACTCACGAGCACTGCTGCCCCCAAACCCCCACTCACGAGCACTGCTGCCCCCAAATCCCCCCCAAACCCCCACTCACGAGCACTGCTGCCCCAAACCCGCGGGCTCCCCCACTCACGAGCACTGCTGCCCCCAAATCCCCCAAACCCCCTCATGGCACTGCTGCCCCCAAACCCCGGGCTCCCCCACTCACAAAGTCCTGCCGGATGTCGTTGAAATCCTTCCCGTATTTCTCCAGGGCCTCCTCGAACAGCATGGCCTCCGAGGCCGACCACTCCTCCATCTCGTCCCGGCACAGCACCGGCCCCCCTGCGGCACCAGCGTGGCCATGGCCCGGGCCAGGTCGTAGCCGTTCCTCTGCAGCGTGTCCATGGCGTGGAACTGGGGACAGGCAAACTGGGTGTACTGGGAGCACTGGGAGGGGTCTAAGGAGAGGTTTGGGGCAGGTTTGGGGGTTTGGGGCAGGTTTGGGGGTTTCAGGGCTCCCCAGCGTGGCCATGGCCTGGGCCAGGTCGTAGCCGTTCCTCTGCAGCGTGTCCATGGCGTGGAACTGGGGAACGGGCAAACTGGGTGTACTGGGAGCACTGGGAGGGGTCTCAGGGGATGTTTGGGGCAGGTTTCAGGGGGTTTGGGGCAGGTCTGGGGGGGTTTGGGGCAGGTTTGGGGGTTTCATGGCTCCCCAGCGTGGCCATGGCCCGGGCCAGGTCGTAGCCGTTCCTCTGCAGCGTGTCCATGGCGTGGAACTGGGGACAGGGGGTGTACTGGGTGTACTGGGAGCACTGGGAGGCACTGGGACAGGTCTAAGGGGAGGTTTGGGGCAGGTTTGGGGGTTTCAGGGCTCCACCAGCGTGGCCATGGTGTGGAACTGGGGAGATGGGCAAACTGGGTGTACTGGGAGCACTGGGAGGGGCCTAAGAGGGGTTTGGGACAGGTTTTGGGGGTTTCAGGGTTCCCCCCTACAGCACCAGTGTGGCCATGGCGTGGATATGGGGAAAATGAGGGATACTGGGAGCACTGGGAGGGGTCTAAAGGAGAGTTTAAAGTAGGTTTAGGGAGTTTTGAGGAGATTTGGGGCGGTTGGGAGTAGTTTTGGGGTACCCTGAGTGCTCCAGGGCAGTTTTGGGGTGCTCCAGTGGGACATGCGGGATCCCAAGGAGGTTTTGGGGTGCTCCAGTGTGAACTGGAGGCTCCCAGGGCAGTTTTGGGGTGTCCCTGAGCACTCCAGGGCAGTTTTGGGGTGCCCCGTGGGAACTGGAAGATCCCAAGGAGATTTTGGGGTCCCCCAGTGGGACATGCAGGATCCCAAGGAGGTTTTGGGGTGCCCCTGAGCGCTCCAGGGCAGTTTTGGGGTGCCCCAGTGTGCACTGGAGGCTCCCAGGGCAGTTTTGGGGTGCCCCTGAGAGCTCCAGGGCAGTTTTGGGGTCCCCAGTGGGACATGCAGGATCCCAAGCAGGTTTTGGGGTGCCCCAGTGTGCACTGGAGGCTCCCAGGGCAGTTCTGGGGTGTCCCCGAGTGCTCCAGGGCAGTTTTGGGGTGCCCCAGTGTGCACTGGAGGCTCCCAGGGCAGTTTTGGGGTGCCCTGAGAGTTCCAGGGCAGTTTTGGGGCTCCCCAGTGTGCACTGCAACATCCCAAGCAGGTTTTGGGGTTCCCCAGTGTGCACTGGAGGCTCCCAGGGCAGTTTTGGGGTGCCCTGAGAGCTCCAGGGCAGTTTTGGGGTGCCCCAGTGGGAACTGAGGGGTTCCAAGGCAGTTTTGGGGGTGTCCCTGAGCTCCCAGGGCAGTTTTGGGGTGCCCCTGAGAGCTCCAGGGCAGTTTTGGGGTGCCCCAGTGGGAACTGAGGGGTTCCAAGGCAGTTTTGGGGTGTCCTGAGCGCTCCCAGGGCAGTTTTGGGGTGCCCCTGAGAGCTCCAGGGCAGTTTTGGGGTGCTCAGCCCCCTCACCAGGGTGATGTCTCTGGAGGGCGGCCGGCCGCTCATGTGCAGGCTGGGCTGGCGGATGGAGCTGCTGCAGTCCAGGGCCCTGGCAAAGGTCCCCACAGCCCTGGGGGGCACATGGGAGGGTCAGAGGGTCCCCAAAACCCCCTGCCCCCCAGCTCCCCACCCCCTCACCGAGCCACCACCAGGAACTGGTCGATCTGCCGGTCGGTCAGGGGTTGTCGGGGTCCCACACCTTCATCTCCATCTTCTGCTGGTTCCTGTTGTCTGACTCACCTGAGGGGAATTTGGGGGGCTCTCAGGGTGAACCCCACATCCCAGAACCCCCACCAGAACCCAGAGCCCCCAAACCTTCAGCCAGGCGCTCGGGGATCTCAGCCTGGTACTTGCAGCCCACCCTGATCTCGCCCTGATCCGCCAGC
Source organism: Luscinia luscinia (assembly GCA_034336685.1). NCBI lineage: Eukaryota > Metazoa > Chordata > Aves > Passeriformes > Muscicapidae > Luscinia > Luscinia luscinia. The sequence goes on from JAKWBO010000049.1 coordinate 182,687, forward strand.
AGCGTTTTCTGCACCGGGTCGAACACCAGCGAGTAGAAGAAGCAATCCTGGGGGGAGAGGGGGCTCAAGAAGGGTGGGGAGACCCCAAAATCCCACCCAGACTCTCAAAATCCTGCCCAGACTCCAAAAATCTCCCCCAGACTCCAAAATCCCCATAAGACCCTCAAAATCCCGCCCAGGCTCTCAAATCCCCCCAAAATCCTCAAAATCCCACCTAGAACCAAAAAATCCTCCCTAGACCCTCAAAATCTTCCCCAGACCCCAAAACTCCATCTCAGACCGTCAAAATCCTCCCTCAGACCCCCAAATCCCCCCAAGACGGTCAAAATCTTCCCCAGACCTACAAAATCCCCCTAGATCCCTAAAATCCTTCCCCAGACCCCAAAAATTCTACCTCAGACTCCTCAAAATCCACCCCAGACCCCCAAAATCCTCTCCCAGGCCCCCAAAATCCTCCCCAAGCTCTCAAAATCCCTAGACCCCAAAAGTCCCCTCTCAAACCCCCAAAATCCTCCACCCAGACATCCAAAATCCCCCTAGACCCCCAAAATCCTCCACCCAGACATCCAAAATGCCCCTAGACATCCAAAATCCCCCATAGACCCCCAAAATCCCTCCCAGACCCCCAGATTTCCCCCCAGCCCCATTTCAGGGTACCCACCTCCTTCTCCAGGTACTGCCCCAGGATGTCGGTCTCGTTCAGCAGCGTCACGCTGCACTTCCCCCATGCGGGCAAAAACCGAGGAGGGGTGACCCCAAAACCCCTCCCCACGCAGGGAAGCCCCCCAAAAATTTCTCCCACCCCTCCATGGGGGTTTTGCCCCCCATACCGGATGTGGGTGGCCGGGAGGGACTCGAACTGGCGGGACAGGAACAGCTCCCGGTGCTTGAGCTGGTGCCGCTGCTGCTCCGTCATCGGCGGCTGCTTGGACTCCTCCTCGAACTCGCCTGGGGGGCCGCGGGGGTCACGCCGAAATCCGGCTGGGAGGGCCATTGTTCTCCCAAAAATGCCCTCCGGGGTTTTGGCAGCGGCTCCCGGGAAGGGGGAGGGGGAGGAGGGAGGGGAGGAAGCTGGGGAGGCAGGACGCCCCCAGTTTGAGGGGGCGGGGGTTTGGGGTTGAGTTCTTTACTCCTCCCCAAAATGGGTAAAGACCCCCAAAAAAATCAGTTCGAGGGGTGGGGGAAGAGGGACAGAGCAGCTCCAACCCCCCTCCTCTAATTGGGGAACCCCTTTGGGAGGGGTCATGGAACTCCCCACAGCACCCCAAAATTACCTCATTGATGCCAAACCAGCTTTCCCCCAAAATTTGGGGGTACCTCATTGTGATGAGTGAATCACAGACCCCCAAAATTCCTGAGCTCCCAAAGCAGGAGGAAAACCAAAGAGGATCTGCCCCCAAAAACCCCTCAAACCCTCAAAACCCCACAACCCCCCCCCAAAATCCCACTCATGGATGTTGTTGCCAGCCTTTTAAACCTGTCCCTCAAATCCCCAAAAAACCCCCCAAAAGTTCCCCCAAAGCCCCCAAACTCCCACTCATGAGTGTTGGTGTCAGCCAGGTTGTCAAGGCTGTCCCCCAAATCCCCCAAACCCTCCCAAAATCCCCCAAACCCCCCACTCCACGGGCATTGCTGTCAGCCAGGCTGTTGAGGCTGCACCCCAAATTCCCCAAAACCCCCAAAATCCCGCCAAACCCCCACTCACGGGCATTGCTGTCAGCCAGGCTGTTGAGGCTGCCTCCCAAATTCCCAAAGCCCCCAAAACCGCCCCCAAAATCCCCCAAACCCCCACTCATGGGCATTGCTGTCAGCCAGGCTGTTGAGGCTGCACCCCAAATCCCCAAAACCCCCAAACCCCAAAAAACTCCCCCACTCACGGGCATTGCTGTCGGCCAGGCTGTGGAGGCTGTACCCCAAATCCCCAAACCCCCCAAAGCCCCCAAAACCCCAAAAACTCCCCCACTCACGGGCATTGCTGTCAGCCAGGCTGTGGAGGCTGCACCCCAAATCCCCAAATCCCCAAAACCCCCAAACCCCAAAAACTCCCCCACTCACGGGCATTGCTGTCAGCCAGGCTGTTGAGGCTGCACCCCAAATCCCAAAACCCCCAAACCCCAAAAACTCCCCCACTCACGGGCATTGCTGTCGGCCAGGCTGTTGAGGCTGCTGGAGATGTCTCTCCGTCGGAACAAACAAACCACCTTGGCCTCCACGTTGCCATTGGCAGTCTGGGGGGGTACAGGGGTCAGGGGGAGCCCCTCAGACTTGGGGACCCCCCTCAGCCTTAGGGACCCCCCAGGAGAGGGGTCTCACCTTGTTGAGCTCCTCGATGCGCCGCACCAGGTAAGGGTTGCTGGAGGAGTTCTCGAAATAGACGTAGTCTGGGAAAAAGGGGGTGAAAATTGAGGGTGGGGTCGTGAGGGAAAACCCCCCAAAATTCCTTTTTTTGGAAGGTGTCAGGATCTCCTTCTTTCCCCTCACAAAAAATTTGGGGGGTTTTCAAAGCCAGATGTTCTCTCCATAAAAATAGAGGGTTTCTTATCCCATTCCCCTTCAGCTCCCCCATTACAGACTTCTCACAAATGGTGGGGCAGGACCCCCACCCCCAAAATATTGGGGTTCCCCTTCCTGGGGTTCTCCCTCACATCCAAGGGCCCCCCTTTTCCTTTAGATTTTGGCGAGGAGGTGTCTCAGAAATTGGGTTCCCCCCTCATGGACCCCTAAATCCCCTCCCCATTTCTGGGACCTCTTTTTCCTCACAGACTCCCAAATCCCCTCAGGGACCCCCAAATCCCCTCAGGGACCCCTTAATCCCCTCATAGAACGCTTTCCTTTTCGGGACCCCCAAACAGCCTCACAAGATCCCCTAAATCCCCTCACAGGAGCCCACTCCCCTAGACCCCCAAATTCCCGCACGGGACTCCCCCTTACGGGACCCCCGCATTGCCTCACAGGACACCCCACTGTTTCCGAGACCCCCAAATTTCCTCACAAGACCTTCTCCCCCATTCCAGGACCCCCAAATCCCCTCACAGACCCCCTCTTCTGTTGTGGGACCCCCACTCCCCTCACGCCTCTCCTTTCCGGGACCCCTCACAGCCGCCCCTTAACCCCTCACGGGCCCCCAAATCCCCTCACGGGCTTCCCGCGCCTCACGGAACCCCAAATCCCCTCACAGACACCCCCGCTCCCCCCGCTTTCCGGGACCCCCAAATCCCCTCAGGGCGCCCCCGGCCCCTCAGGGTCCCCTCGGCCGCCCGGCCCGGCCCCGTCGCGGCTCCCCGCGCCCCCAGCCCGCTCACCGCCGACGCGGTACATGTTGGCCGCCATGGCCGCTCGCTCGGCCGCGCTACCCCCGGGCCCGGCCCCGGCCGCGCTTCATCGCCGCTCCCGCCGCCTCCGCGCCGGCACGGCGGGTTCGGAGCCCTTCGGGCACCTCCGGAGAGGCTTCGGGCACCCCCGGAGACGTTCGGCAACCTCCGGCAAGGCCTCTCGGGCACCTCCGGAAAGGGTTTGGGCACCTCCGGAGAGGTTCGGGCACCGCCGGATTCGTTCAGGCACCTCCGGCGCGGGCTCGGCACCGCCTCAGGCGCTTCCGGAGAGACCTCGGCACTTTCCGGCCCGGCTTCGGGAAAGCCTCGGCTTGGCCTCGGCTCTTTCCGGCACTCCTCGGCTCAACCTCGGCTCTTTCCGTAACGCGCTCGGCGAGTTCCGCCAGAACCGGAAAGGCCCCGAGGGCGGGGAGGAGGAAAAACCCTCAGCGCTTCCGGGAAGCGGCGGCGATTCCGGCGCGGAAGAAGCGGCGGGGCCCAACCCTGACCCCAAGGCTTTATTGACGCCTCTGTCACAGTGCAGCGCGAAAACGCGGCGGGAGGAAGGGTTCAAACCAAGCCCCGAGCCGCTCTTTGGTCCCAGGAAGGGGGGAAAGGGGAGGAGAAGCAGCGAGGAAGAGGAAGCGCGGGGGCTCAGCCGCTGTCGCCGGGCAGCACCCGCCATTGGAAGACGCTGGTGTCCTTCCCGCCCAGCGACACCAGGTGCCCGCGTCGTCGTGCGTGAAGCGCCACGTTGGTCACGTGGCTGCCGTGCCCGCCGTACACGTGACTGGGGCGCCTGTGAGGGAGAGGTCACGTGCGAGGTCACGTGGTGTCACACGCGCAGCCACACCCACCTCAAACTGGGGGGACACCCCCCCAAAATTGGGGACAGGACCCCCCGAATCCCCCCTAAATTGGGGGTCTGGGACCCCGCAAATTTGAGGTTTGCACGCCCTCGATCCCCTCGAATCGATTCCCAAAAATTTGGGCGAAACCCTCCCTGATCCTCCTAAATTGGGGTGTTGGGGTCCCCAAAACTGGGGTCCCTCATCCCCCCAAATTGGAGTCTGGCACCCCAAAAATTTGGGTCTAAACCCTCCCTGATCCCCCCTACATTGGAGTCTGGGACTCCCAAAATTGGGGTCTAGACCCCCTCCCTGTAAATTGGGGTGTTGGAATCCCCCAAAATTGGGGCCTGGATCCCCCTAATCCCCCCAAAATTTGGGTCTGTGGCTCCCCAAAATTTGGGTTAGATGCCCCCAAACCCCCTAAATTGGGGTGTTGGGATCCCCAAAATTTGGGTCTAAACCCCCGCCCCGATCCCCCTAAATTGGGGTCTGGGACCCTCCTGGCTCCCCCAAATTGGGGTCTGGACCCCCCCAAGATCCCCCTAAATTGGGATGTTGGAACCCCACAAAATCGGGGTCTGGCCACCCTAACCCCTCAAATTGGGGTCTGAGACCCTTCCCCAGCCCCCCACGACCCCCAGATCCCCCCAGGACCCCCAGGACCCCCTGCCCACTTTGGGGCCCTGGAACTGCCAAACTTTGAACAACCAGGAGCCTCCTGACCCCCAAATTAGGGTCTGAGACCCCCGAATTGGGGTCTGCGACCCTTCCCAGCCCCCAGCACCCACAGAGTCCCCCTAGGACTTCCTCCCCGAGCCCCCTGCCCACCTTGGGGACCTGGAACTGCCAAACTTTGAACAACCAGGAGCCTCCTGACCTCCAAATCGGGGTCTGGGACCCCCGAATTGGGATCTGGGACCCCATAACCCCCTTGCCAGCTCCCCACGACCCCCAGATCCCCCCGAGCCCCCTGCCCACCTTGGGCCGGGCACAGGAGTACTGGAACTGCTGGACCAGGACCCTCCAGACCCCCAAATCAGGGTCTGAGACCCCCAGATTGGGGTCTGGGACCCCATAACCCCTCTTGCCAGCTCCCCCCACGACCCCCAGATCCCCCCTGAGCCCCCTGCCCACCTTAGGGCCCTGGAACTGCTGAAATTTGAACAACCAGGACCCTCCTGACCCCCAAATCAGGGTCTGGGACCCCATAACCCCCTTGCCAGCCCCCACGACCCCCAGATCCCTCCCCGAGCCCCCTGCCCACCTTGGGCCGGGCACAGGGGTACTGGAACTGCTGGACCAGGACCCTCCAGACCCCCAAATCAGGGTCTGAGACCCCCAGATTGGGGTCTGGGACCCCATAACCCCTCTTGCCAGCTCTCCCACGACCCCAGATCCCCCTGAGCCCCCTGCCCACCTTAGGGCCCTGGAACTGCTGAACTTTGAACAACCAGGAGCCTCCTGACCCCCAAATCGGGGTCTGGGACCCCATAACCCCCTTGCCAGCCCCCCACGACCCCCAAAGCCCCCCCGAGCCCCCTGCCCACCTTGGGCCAGGCACAGGGTACTGGAACACCTGAACTTTGAACAACCAGGACCCTCCTGAACCCCCAAATGGGGTCTGAGACCCCCGAATTGGGGTCTGGGACCCCATAACCCCCTTGCCAGCCCCCCACGACCCCCAGATCCCCCCGAGCCCCCTGCCCACCTTGGGCCGGGCACAGGAGTACTGGAACAGGTGCACCTTGCAGAAATCATCGGCCACGGCCACCACGCTCGTGGTGCGAGCGGCACAGCGAGTTGATGTCGGTGCCGTCCGAGCCGTCCGGCCACACCCCTGCGGGATGGGGGCCAGGAGGGGTCAGGGGACCCCAAAACCCCAGCCCAGCCCCCCAGCAGCCCCCAGCCCCACCGAAGACGTGGAAGCCGAGCACGCAGGTGTACGAGGCCCATTCCCGGTCAGCGGCTCTCGAAGCGGTTCCGCAGCAACTTGCAGCCGCCGGCCACGTCCCCTGGAAAGGAGACCCCAAATTTGGGGCTGGGGGCTGTGACAGCTTCCCCTAAAATTTGGGGTTGAGGGCTATGAGAGATTCCCCTAAAAATTTGGGGATGGGGCTGTGAGAGCTTCCCCCTGAAATCTGGGTTGGGGGTTGTGAGAGATTCCCCAAAATTTGGGTTGGGGGTTGTAAAGATTCCTCTCAAAATTTGGGTTGGGGGCTGTGAGAGATTCCCAAGAAAATTTGGGTTGGGGGTTGTGAGAGATTTCCCCCAAATTTGGGTTTGGGGTTGTGAGAGATTCCTCCCAAAATTCAGGGTTGGGGGCTGTGAGAGATTTCCCCCAAATTTGGGTTTGGGGTTGTGAGAGATTCCCCCCAAAATTTGGGGTTGGGGGCTGTGAGAACTTCCCCTACAATTTGGGGTTGGAGGTTGTGAGAGATTTCCCCCAAAAATTTGGGTTGGGGGCTGTGAGAGATTCCCAAAATCTGGGTTGGGGGCTGTGAGAGATTTCCCCTGAAATTTGGGTTTGGGGTTGTGAGAGATTGCCCCAAAAATTTGGGTTGGGGATTGTGAGAGATTCCCCCAAAATTTGGGGTTGGGACCCCTAAAAGGGTCAGGAAGGTCCTGGCAGGTCCTGGAAGGGTCAGGGGGTTCCTATCAGGATCAGAAGGGTCCTGGCAGGGTCAGGAAGGTTCTGGAAGGGTCTGGAAGGTTTTGGCAGGGTTGGGAAGGGTCAGGAAGGTCCTGGCAGGGTCAGGAAGGTTTTGGCAATGTTAGGAAGGTTCTGGAAGGGTCAGGAAGGTCCTGGCAGGGTTAGGAAGGTTTTGGCAGGGTTAGGAAGGTCCTGGCAGGGTCAGGAAGGTTCTGGCAAGCTCAGAAAGGTTCTGGAAGGTCCTGGCAGGGTCAGGAAGGTTTTGGCAGGGTTAGGAAGGTCCTGGCAGGGTCAGGAAGGTTCTGGAAGGGTCAGAAAGGTTCAGGAAGGTTTTGGCAGGGTTGGGAAGGTTCTGGAAGGGTCAGGAAGGTCCTGGCAGGCTTAGGAAGGTCCTGGCAGGGTCAGGAGGAGCCCCCCGAGCCCCCAGACTCACAGTAGAGGATCTCATAATCCCCCGAGTTGGACATGATGAACCGCCCGTCCTTGGACCAGTCCAGGTGGGTGATGAAACTCGAGTGACCCTGGTGGGGGGGTGAGGGGGTCATTGGGGGCCTAGAGGATTTTGGGGACCCCCCCAGGACCCCCCAGGACCCCCAGCTCACCGTGCAGCGGCCGAAGCGGCTGAACTTGCGGCCGCCCTCGGCCACGCTGTAGATGTAGATGAAATTGTCGTGGGAGCCGATGGCCAGGAAGGAGCCGTCTGCAATTCGGGGGGACACGGGGTTGGGGGGGTCGGGGAGGGGTCCCACATATCGGGGGACTCACCCAGGGGGAGTTTGGGGGGTCCCACATGGTGGAGGGGTTTGGGAGGAGCCACACAATGAGGATTTGGGGAGTTTGAGGGGTCCTTCATTTTGGGGGATCCACACAAGGGAGATTTGGGGGAGTTTGGGGGTCCCACATATTGGGGGGATCCACACAAGGGGGCTTGGAGGGTCCCACGTATTGGGGGACTCGCATAAGGGGGGGGGTTTTGGGGGGGTCCCACACGTTGGAAGGGTTGGGGGACTCAGGTAAGAGGGATTTGGGGGGAGTTTGGGGGTCTCACACATTGGAGGGGTTGGGGGACCCACATAAGGGGGGGTTTTGAGGGGGGTTTGGGGGGTCCCACATATTGGGGGGATCCACACAAGGGGATTTTGGGGGGTTTGGGGGTCTCTCATATTGGGAGGACCCACATAAGGGAGATTTGGGGGAGTTTGGGGGTCACACACATTGGGGGGACTCACCCAGGGGGGAGTTTGGGGGGGGTCCCACATGGTGGAAGGGTTTGGGAGGAGCCACACAATGAGGATTTGGGGAGTTTGAGGGGTCCCTCATATTGGGGGGATCCACATAAGGGGGGATTTTGGGGGGTCCCACACATTGGGGGACTCGCATAAGGGGAGTTTTGGGGGTCCCACATGTTGGAGGGGTTGGGGACCCACACAAGGGGATTTTGGGGAGTTTGAGGGTCCTACATAATGGGGGACTCGCATAAGGGGGTTTGGGAGTCCCTCATATTGGGGGGATCCACACAAGGGGGATTTGGAGGGTCCCACACAATGAGGGGACCCACACAAGGGGAGGTTTGGGGGGAGCTTTGGGGGTCCCACACGTTGGAGGAGGTTGGGGGGATTCACACAAGAGGATTTTGGGGGATTTGGGGGTCCCACACAATGAGGGGACCCACACAAGGAAGGATTTTGGGGAGTCTGGGGGTCCCACACACTGGGGACGTGCACAGAGAGATTTTGGGGGTCCCACAGAAGGCAGGGACTGGGAATAGGGGACACCCCCGTGCCGTGGGGACAGGGAGGGGACAGGGTTTGGGGACAGTCTGGGGACAGTTTAGGGGCAGTGTGGGGACAGGATTTGGGGACAGTTTGGGGACAGGGACAGGGTTTGGGGATAATCTGGGGACAGTTTGGGGACAGTTTAGGGGGCAGTTTGGGGACAGGGACAGGGTTTGGGGACAGTCTGGGGACAGTTTGGGGACAGGGACAGGGTTTGGGGATAATCTGGGGACAGTTTGGGGACAGTTTAGGGGCAGTTTGGGGACAGGGACAGGGTTTGGGGACAGTCTGGGGACAGTCTGGGGACAGTTTAGGGGCAGTTTGGGTACAGGGAGAGGGTTTGGGGACAGTCTGGGGACAGGGACAGGGTTTGGGGACAGGGCTGGGGACAGTTTAGGGGCAGTGTGGGGACAGTTTAGGGGTAGTTTGGGTACAGGAGAGGATTTGGGGATAATCTGGGGACAGTCTGGGGACAGTTTAGGGGCAGTTTGGGTACAGGGAGAGGGTTTGGGGACAGTTTGGGTACAGGGACAGTTTGGGGACAGGGACAGAGTTTGGGGACAGTCTGGGGACAGTCTGGGGACAGTTTAGGGACAAGGAGGGTTTGGGGACTGTTTGGGGACAGAGCAGGGGGCAGGGAGGGTCTGGGGACAGGGACAGGGTTTGGGGACAGTCTGGGTACAGAGACAGGGTTTGGGGACAGTTTGGGGACAGGCTGGGGACAGTTTAGGGGCAGTTTGGGGACAGGGACAGGCTTTGGGGACAGTCTGGGGACAGTTTGGGGACAGGACTGACCCGGCGAGAAGCGAACCACCGAGAGCTGCTCGCTGCTGTCCGAGCCCCCGGCCAGGAACTGCCAGCGTGTCCGTGTCCAGCACCAGCCACCTGGGCAGGGGACAGGGACATGGGACAGGGACGGGGACATGGGGACATTGGGGGACATGGGGACAGGGACAGGGATGGGACAGGGATGGGACAGGGGATGGGAGAGTGACAGGGATGGCGACAGGGCACATGGGGACAGTGACATGGGGACATGGGGACAGGGACATGAGGACATTGGGGGACATGGGGACAGGGAACAGAGAAAGGGACATGGGGACAGTGGGGACATGGGGATGTGAGGATACAGGGACAGGAATGGGGACAGGGACAGGGAACAGGGGACAGGGACATGGGGACACCAGGGGAGACATGGGGATAGGGACAGGAATGGGGACAGGGGACATGGGGACAGGGATGGGACATGGATGGGACAGGGACAGGGGATGGGAGAGTGGCAGGGATGGGGACAGTGACAGAGACAGGGCACATGGGGACAGTGACATGGGGACATGGGGACAGGGACATGGGGACATTGGGGACATGGGGACAGGGAACAGAGAAAGGGACATGGGGACAGTGGGGACATGGGGATGTGAGGATACAGGGACAGGAATGGGGACAGGGACAGGGGACAGGGACATGGGGACAGGGACAGGGGACAGGGACATGGGGATGTGAGGACACAGGGACAGGGGACATTTGGGGACAGGGACACCAGGGAACACGCGAACAGGAAGGTACATGGGGGGACACAGGGACACCGGGATGGGGACATGGGGACCACGGGCACTGTCCCCTCTGTGTCCCCCCATGTCCCTGTGCCCCCAATGTCCCCAGTGTCCCCTCCGTGTCCCCAATGTCCCTGTGCCCCCAATGTCCCCAATGTCCCTGTGCCCCCAATGTCCCTGTGCCCCCAATGTCCCCAGTGTCCCCAGTGTCCCTGTGCCCCTAATGTCCCCAGTGTCCCCTCCGTGTCCCCAATGTCCCTGTGCCTCTAATGTCCCCAATGTCCCTGTGCCCCCAATGTCCCTGTGCCCCCAATGTCCCCAATGTCCCTGTCCCCCCGATGTCCCCCATGTCCCTGTGCCCCCAATGTCCCCCATGTCCCTGTGCCCCCAATGTCCCCAATGTCCCTGTGCCCCCAATGTCCCCAATGTCCCTGTCCCCCCCGATGTCCCCCATGTCCCTGTGCCCCCAATGTCCCCAATGCCCCCCCGTGTCCCCAATGCCCCTGTGCCCCAATGTCCCCAGTGTCCCTGTGCCCCCAATGTCCCCAATGCCCCCCGTGTCCCCAATGTCCCTGTGCCCCCAATGTCCCTGTGCCCCCAATGTCCCCAATGTCCCTGTGCCCCCCAATGTCCCCAATGCCCCCCGTGTCCCCAATGTCCCTGTGCCCCCAATGTCCCCAGTGTCCCTGTGCCCCCAATGTCCCTGTGCCCCCAATGTCCCCAATGTCCCCAATGTCCCTGTGCCCCCAATGTCCCTAATGCCCCCCCGTGTCCCCTGTCCCCGTCACTCACCGCCCCGTCAGCAGCCCCACGGCCACCACGTGTCCCCCCGGGGTGGAAGTCGGCGCACAGCCCGGTGTCCTGGGGGGCGGGAGGGGTCACACGGGCCGGGGGAGGGGACAAGGGACACCGGGACCCCCCCAGAGCTTCCCAAACCGGGGGCGCCCCCAAAGCCCTGCACCCCAAACCGGGGTCCTGCGCCCCCAGCCCCAATTCGGGGCTCCCCAGCCCCAAAGGTGCCAGGCTTGGTGCCTTGTCCCCAAATCCCCCTAAACCCCCCCAAAAACGGGATCCTGACCCCCAGACCCCCAAATGCCCCCAAACCCCCACAAATCTCACTCCAGACCCCCCGCAGGGTATCCCCTCCCAATTTGGGGTCCCCCGCACCTCCACCCCAGGCTCCAGCCCAGGTCACGCTCCCGATCCCACAAATTCCCCCCTAAACCCCTCCATACCCCCCGTAGACCCCCCCAAATCTCGCCTCCAGACCCCTCCCCAGACTCCCCCCTCCCCAATTCGGGGGTCCCCCGCACCTCCAGCGCCAGGCTCCAGCCCAGGTCACGCTCCCGATCCCACAAACTGCCCCTAAACCCTTCCAAACCCCTCCAAATCTTCCTCCAGACCCTCCCCAGACCCCCCTCCCCAATTTGGGGTCCCCCGCACCTCCAGCGCCAGGCTCCAGCCCAGGTCACGCTCCCGATCCCACAAACTGCCCCCTAAACCCCCCAAACCCCCTTAAACCCCTCCAAACCCCTCCCTAAACCCCCCAAACCCCCCCTAAACTCCCCTCCAAATCTCAGCTTCCAGACCCCTCCCCAGACCCCCCTCCCCATTCGGGGGTCCCCCGCACCTCCAGCGCCAGGCTCCAGGCCAGCGCGTGCTCCCGCCCGTCCCACAGGCACAGCTGCCGGTCGTGGCCGCACGTCAGGAAGCGGCACAGGTTGGGGTGCGTGGCCAGACCCCAAACTTCATCCGTGTGACCCTTTTGGGGAAGGGGGGATGGATCCGGGAGGGTCAGCGCCCGCGTCCACCTCGGGGAACCCCCCCCGGGCCCCCCAAAAGCCGCACCTGCACGATGGGGGTGAAGCCGGGAGCCCAGCGTGCCCCGCAGCAGCGCGTTCCGCGTGGTGCCGACCAGCAGCTCTCTCCCCGGGACCCTCCGCGATCGTGCGGACGGCGCCGAAACTCTCGGGGAGCTGCGGCACCCCAAAAATCCCGTCAGAAACGCCTCAAGCTCTCGGGGGATGGGGCACCCCAAAACCAAAAAAATCCCGTCAGAAACACCCCAAAACCCCAAAAATATCCCGTCAGAAGCACCTCAAGCTCTCTGGGGGATGGGGCACCCCAAAACAAAAAAAAAATCCCGTCAGAAACACCTCAAGCTCTCGGGGAGCTGCGGCACCGCAAAAACCAAAAAAAATCCCGTCAGAACCACCCCAAAAACCCCAAAAATATCCCGTCAGAACCACCTCAAACTTTCGGGGAGCTGTGGCACCACAAAAACCCAAAAAAATCCCGTCAGAAACACCTCAAGCTCTCGGGGGGATGGGGCACCCCAAAAACAAACAAAAAAATCCCGTCAGAAACACCTCAAGCTCTCGGGGGATGGGGCACCCCAAAACCCCAAAAATCCCGTCAGAAACACCTCAAACTCTCGGGAAGCTGCGGCACCCCCAAAAAATCCCGTCAGAACCACCTCAAGCTCTCGGGGGGCTGGGGCACCCCAAAAACAAAAAAAAAAAATCCCGTCAGAACCACCTCAAACTCTGGGGGAGCTGCGGCACCACAAAAACCCCAAAAAATCCCTTCAGAAACACCTCAAACTCTCGGGAAGCTGCGGCACCCCAAAAAATCCCGTCAGAACCACCTCAAACTCTCCGGGGGATGGGGCACCCCAAAACCAAAAAAATCCCGTCAGAACCACCCCAAAAACCCCAAAAATATCCCGTCAGAAGTACCTCAAGCTCTCGGGAGCTGCGGCACCCCAAAAACCCCAAAAAAATCCCGTCCGAACCTTTTAAAGCTCTCGGGGAGCTGTGGCACCCCAAAACCCCCCAAAAAAACCCATTAGAACCACCTCAAACTCTCCGGGGAGCTGTGGCACCACAAAAACCCAAAAAAATCCCGTCAGAAACACCTCAAGCTCTCGGGGGGATGGGGCACCCCAAAAACAAACAAAAAAATCCCGTCAGAAACACCTCAAGCTCTCGGGGGATGGGGCACCCCAAAACAAACAAAAAATCCCGTCAGAAACACCTCAAGCTCTCGGGGAGCTGTGGCACCCCAAAAACCCAAAAAAATCCCGTCAGAAACACCTCAAGCTCTCGGGGGCTGCGGCACCCCAAAAAATCCCGTCAGAACCATCTAAAGCTCTCGGGGAGCTGCGGGACCCCAAAAACCCAAAAAAAATCCCGTCAGAACCATCTAAAGCTCTCGGGGAGCTGCGGCACCCCAAAACCCAAAAAAATCCCGTCAAAACCACCCCAAAAACCCCAAAAATATCCCGTCAGAAGCACCTCAAGCTCTCTGGGAGCTGCGGCACCCAAAAACCCAAAAATATCCCGTCAGAAATGCCTCAAGCTCTCGGGGGATGGGGCACCCCAAAACCAAAAAAAAAATCCCGTCAGAAACACCCCAAAAACCCGAAAAAAATCCCGTCAGAACCACCTCAAACTCTCGGGGAGCTGTGGCACCCCAAAAACACCCAAAAAATCCCGTCAGAACCACCTCAAACTCTCGGGGGCTGCGGCACCCCAAAAATCCCGTCAGAAACACCTCAAACTCTCGGGGAGCTGCGGCATCCCAAAACAAAAAAAAAATCCCGTCAGAACCACCGCAGAACTCTCGGGGGGATGGGGGACCCCAAAACCCCAAAAAATCCCGTCAGAAACACCTCAAACTCTCGGGGAGCTGCGGCACCCCAAAAAATCCCGTCAGAAACACCTCAAGCTCTCCGGGGATGGGGCACCCCAAAAACAAAAAAAAATTCCGTCAGAAACACCGCAAACTCTCGGGGGGATGGGGACCCCAAAAACCCCAAAAAATCCCGTCAGAACCATCTAAAGCTCTCGGGGAGCTGCGGCACCCCAAAAACCCAAAAAAAATCCCGTCAGAACCACCTCAAGCTCTCGGGGAGCTGCGGCACCCCAAAAATCTTATTAGAAACTTGTAAAACTCACAGGGAATTGGGGGACCCCAAAAAAAAAAACCCCATGAGAACCTTCTGAAGTTCTCGAGGGGATGGGGACCCCAAAAAACCCCAAAAATCCCATTAGAACCACTTGAAAGGCTCAGGGAGATGGGGGACCCCAAAAAACCCCCATTAGAACCTTCTAAAGCTCTCGGGGAGACGGGGGACCCCAAAAAAATCCTATTACAATTTTCTGAAGTCCTTGGGGAGCCGCAGGACCCCAAAAAATCCCCATTAGAACCTTCTAAAGCTCTCGGGGAGATGGGGGACCCCCAAAAATCCCATTAGAAAATTCTAAAACTCACAGGGAATTGGGGGACCCCAAAAAAAAAAAACCATTAGAACCTTCTAAAGCTCTCAGGGAGATGGGGAACCCCAAAAATAAAACAACAAAAAAATCCCATCAGAACCTTCTAAAACTCTCAGGGAGCTGCAGAACCCCCAAAAAATCCCATCAGAACCTTCTAAAGCTCTAAAGGAGATGGGGGACCCCCCAAAAAAACCCCAAAAACCCCTTCCCAAAATTTCCCCCATCCTGCAGCCCTTTTGGGATTTGGGATCCAGGGAGGATTTGGGGGATGCCCCATCAGGATTTGGGGTGCCCAGGCAGTTTTTGGGGCACCATGGGGGGTTCTTTTTGGCTACTCAGGGAAATTTTTGAGGCACTAAAGGAGATTTTTGGGGTCCCGGGGCTGGTTTTTTGTGGCACTAAGGGAGATTTTGGGGCACCAAGGGAGATTTTTGGGGTATCCAGGGTGAGTTTTGGGGCACTAAAGGAGATTTTGGGGTATCCAAAGTGAGTTTTGAGGCACTGAAGGAGATTTTTGGCTACTCAGAGAAATTTTTGGGGTAGTAAAGGAGATTTTTGGGGCAACTAGAGCGGTTTTGAGGCACTAAAGGAGATTTTGGGGTATCCAGGGTGGGTTTTGGGGCACTGAAGGAGATTTTTGGGCAACTCAGTGAAATTTTTGGGGCAGTAAAGGAGATTTTTGGAGTAACTGGAGTCGGTTTTGGGGCACTGAAGGAGATTTTGGGGTACCCAGGGTGAGTTTTGAGGCACTGAATGAGATTTTTGAGGTACCCACCGCAGACTTTTGGGGGACCAAGGGGGATTTTTGGATTTTTGGGGTTTTGGGGCTGTGCCCACCTCGACCTCGTGCAGCAGCTCGAGCGCGGGGCTCCAGCAGAGCAGCCGCCGGTCCTTCCCTCCCCCGCTCAGCACGGTCCCGTCCCGGCGGCGGCACAGCGCGAACACGCTGCCCTCGTGTGCCCGAGTCTGCTGCCCGATCTGGTACATCTCTGCGGGGTGGATGTGCCCCAAAATATCCCAAAATCACCCCAAAAATATCCCCAAAACAGCGGCAAAACTGTCCCCAAAACCAGCCCCAAATCCACCCTGAACACCCCGACCCCGCTGCCCCCGTGCCCGGGTCTGCTGCCCGATCTGGTGCATCTCTGCGGGGTGGATGGGCCCCAAAAAATCCCAAAATCACCCCAAAAATATCCCCAAATCACCCCAAAAATATCCCCAAAATCACCCCAAAAATATCCCCAAATCACCCCAAAAATACCCCAAAATCTCCCCAAAAACGGCACCAAAAACAGCGCCAAAAACCTTCCACCAAATCCACCCCGATCCCGCTGCCCCCGTGCCCGGGTCTGCTGCCCCATCTGGTGCATCTCCGCGGGGTGGATGTGCCCCAAAATATCCCCAAATCACCCCAAAAATATCCCAAATTCACCCCAAACATACCCCAAAATCACACCAAAAACAGCGCCAAAAAGAGCACCAAAAATATCCCCAAAAACAGCGCCAAAAACCAGCCCCAAATCCACCCTGATCCCGCTGCCATGGTGCCCGGGTCTGCTGCCCCATCTGGTACATCTCTGCGGCGTGGATGGGCCCCAAAATATCCCAAAATCACCCCAAAAATATCCCAAAATCACCCCAAAAATACCCCAAAAACGGCACCAAAAAATACCCAAAACCTTCCACCAAATCCATCCCGATCCCGCTGCCCCCGTGCCCGGGTCTGCTGCTCGATCTGGTACATCTCTGCGGGGTGGATGAGCCCCAAAATATCCCAAAATCACCCCAAAAATATCCCCAAATCACCCCAAAAATATCCCAAAATCGCTCCAAAAAAAGCGGCAAAACTATCCCCCAAAAACAGCCCCAAATCCACCCCAAATCAATCCAGAACATCCCGATCCTGCTGCCCTCGTGTGCCCGGGTCTGCTGCCTGATCTGGTACATCTCTGCGGGGTGGATGTGCCCTAAAATATCCCCAAATCACCCCAAAAATATCCCCAAATCACCCCAAAAATACCCCCAAAATCACCGCAAAAACAGCGCCAAAAATAGCACCAAAAATATCCCCAAAAACAGCGCCAAAAACATCCCCAAATCCACCCCGACCCCGCTGCTCGATCTGGTACATCTCTACGGGGTGGATGTGCCCCAAAAAATCCCAAAATCACCCCAAAAATAGACCCAAAACCAGCCCTAAATCCTCAAAATCCCCCAAATTCCCCAATTCCCACCTTTTCCCCTTTCCCTGGGCTGGGGGTCCAGGTCAGGATATTCCTGACCCCAAAATCCCGCCCAAATTCTCCAAATCCCCAAAATCCCCTAAATCCCACCCCAAATCCACCTTTGCCCCCCTTGCCCAGGCTGGGGGTCCAGGTGAGGATGTTCCCGACCCCAAATCCCACCCCAAATTCCCCAAATCCCCAAAATCCCACCCCAAATTCCCCAAATCCCATCCTAAATTCCCCAAACCCCCCAATCCCACCTTTGCCCCCCTTTCCGGGCTGGGGGTCCAGGTGAGGATGTTCCCAACCCAAAATCCCACCCCAAATTCCCCAAATCCCCAAAATCTCACCCCAAACCCCCCAAATCCCACCCCAAATCCCACCTTTGCCCCCCTTTCCGGGCTGGGGGTCCAGGTGAGGATGTTCCCAACTCCAAAATCCCACCCCAAATTCCCCAAATCTCACCCCAAATTCCCCAAACCCCCCAATCCCACCTTTGCCCCCCTTTCCGAGGCTGGGGGTCCAGGTGAGGATGTTCCGACCCCAAATCCCCAAAATCTCACCCCAAACCCCCCAAATCCCACCCCCAATCCCACCTTTGCCCCCTTGCCCGGCCTGGGGGTCCAGGTGAGGATGTTCCTGACCCAAATCCCACCCCAAATTCCCCAAATCCCGAAAATCCCACCCCAAATTCCCCAAAATCCCACCCTAAATCCCCCAATCCCACCTTTGCCCCCCTTTCCGGGGCTGGGGGTCCAGGTGAGGATGTTCCTGACCCCAAATCCAACCCCAAATCCCCCAAATCCCACCCCAAATTCCCCAAAATCCCACCCCAAAACCCCCAAATCCCACCTTTGCCCCCTTTCCGGGGCTGGGGGTCCAGGTGAGGATGTTCCCCTCCGAGTCCCCGGTCAGCACCGCCCGGCGGCGTCGAAGATGAAGCACTGGATGAATTTGGGTTTCTTGTACTTCTACAAAACGGGAATAAAGGTCTGAAACCACCCCAAAAATCCCCAAAATGCACCCCAAAAACCCCCAAAACCCACCCCAAAAACCCCTCAGAACCCAACAATTCCCCCCAAAAATCCCTTCAGAACCCCCAAACTCACCCCAAAACGCCCTCAGAACCTCAAAATTTCCCCAAAGCCCCTCAAACCCCCGAACCCACCCCGAAAATCCCCCAAAGCCCCAAACCCACCCCGAAAATCCCCCAAAATTCACCCCAAACCCCCCAAACCCCCGAACCCACCCTGAAAATCCCCCAAAGCTCCGGACCCACCCCAAACCCCCCAAAATTCACCCCCAAACCCCGAACCCACCCCAAAAATCCCCCCAAAATTCACCTCTAAAATCCCCTAAAATTCACCCCCAAATCCCCCAAATCCCCCAAATCCCCAGACCCAACCCAAAATCCCCCAAACTCCCAAACCCACCCCGAAAATCCCCCCAAAATTCACCCCCAAACCCCCAAACCCCCGGACCCACCCCAAAATCCCCCAAAATTCACCCCAAACACCCAGACCCACCCCAAAACCCCCAAAATTCACTCCAACCCCCCCATAAAACCTCCCTAAACCCCCCCAAAATCCACCCAAAACCTCCCCAAACTCCCGAACCCACCCCGAAAATCCCCCCAAAATTCACCCCAAAACCCCCAAACCCCGCGCACTTTTAAAAATCCCCCCAAAGCCCGAACCCACCCCAAAATCCCCCAAAATTCACCCCCAAATGCCCGAACCCACCCCAAAATTCACCCCAAAACCCCCAAACCCCCGCATGCACCCCAAAATCCCCAAATTCACCCCAAAACCCCCCCAAACCCCTTTACGCACCCCAAACATCCCCCAAAATTCACCCCAAAACCCCCAAACCCCCATGCACTCCCAAAAATCCCCCCCAAAGCTCGGACCCACCCCAAAATCCCCCAAAATTCACCCCAAAATCCCCCAAAATTCACCCCAAACCCCCCAAAATCCCCCCAAACCCCATACGCACCCCAAACATCCCCCAAAATTCACCCCAAAACCCCCAAACCCCCTTGCGCACTTTAAAATCCCCCAAACTCCCAGACCCACCCCAAAAATCCCCAAAATCCCCAAAACCCCCAAACCCCCCAAAATTCACCCCAAACCCACCCAAAATCCCCCCAAAATTCACCCCAACCCCCCAAAATCCCCCAAAACCCCCAAAATTCACTAACCCCCCCAAAATTCACCTAACCCCCCAAAATCCCCCCAAAATCCCCAAAATCCCCCAAAACCCCCCAAAATTCACCCCAAACGCCCCCAAAATCCCCCCAAACCCCCGCACGCATCCCAAACATCCCCAAAATTCACCCCAAAACCCCCAAACCCCTTACGCACTTTAAAATCCCCCCAAAGCTCCGGACCCACCCCAAAAATCCCCCCAAAATTCACCCCAAACCCCCAAAATCCCCCAAAATCCCCAAAATCCCCCAAAACCCCCAAAATCCCCCAAAATTCACCCCAAACCCCCCAAACCCCCATGCACTTTTAAAAATCCCCCAAACTCCCGAACCCACCCCAAAATCCCCCAAAATCCCCAAAAACCCCTAAACCCCCCAAAATTCACCCCAAACCCACCCAAAATCCCCCAAAATTACCCCAACCCCCCCAAAATCCCCCAAAACCCCCCAAAATTCACCCCAACCCCCCCCAAAATTACCCCAACCCCCCAAAATCCCCCAAAATCCCCAAAATCCCCCAAAACCCCCAAAATTCA
This sequence comes from Luscinia luscinia, assembly GCA_034336685.1. Classification (NCBI taxonomy): domain Eukaryota; kingdom Metazoa; phylum Chordata; class Aves; order Passeriformes; family Muscicapidae; genus Luscinia; species Luscinia luscinia. The sequence goes on from JAKWBO010000049.1 coordinate 202,074, forward strand.
CCCCAAACGCCCCCAAAATCCCCCCAAACCCCCGCACGCATCCCAAACATCCCCCAAAATTCACCCCAAAACCCCCAAACCCCCTTACGCACTTTAAAATCCCCCCCAAAGCTCGGACCCACCCCAAAAATCCCCCAAAATTCACCCCAAACCCCCAAAATCCCCCAAAATCCCCAAAATCCCCCAAAACCCCCAAAATCCCCCAAAACCCCCAAAATTCACTCCAAACCCCCCAAAATTCACCCCAAACCCCCAAAATCCCCCAAAACCCCCAAAATTCACTCCAAACCCCCAAAATCCCCCAACCCCCCAAATCCCCCAAACCCCCAAAATTCACCCAAAATCCCCCAAACCCCGCACTTTAAAAATCCCCCAGAATTCACCCCAAACCCACCCAAAATCACCCCAAAATCCCCCAAACCCCGGACGCACCCCAAAAATCCCCTGTTTGCGCGTGAGCGCGGCGCCGCTCCAGCTCCAGAAGAACACGTGCTGCTTCCGCTGCTGACGATGCTGCCGCTGTCCCGCGGGTTGAACTCCACCGTCAGCACCGACTCGTTCGTGCTCTGCGAGCGGTTTTGGGGGGATTTGGGGTTTTGGGTTTGGGATTTTTGGGGGGTTGGAGAGCTTATTTTGGAGGGTTTCTGGGGTTTTTGGGGTGAAGTTCTTGGGGGTTTTAGGCGATTTTGGGGTGAGTTTGGTTTGGTTTTGGAGGTTTTAGGGTGGGTTTGGGGTGAATTCTGGGGGTTTTAGGGGGTTTGGGGGTGGGTTCTAGGGTTTTTTGGGGTTTTTTTGATGAGTTTTGGAGTTTTTTGGCGGTTTTAGGGTGGATTTGGGGTTTTAGGGTGGGTTTGGGGTGGATGCTTTTGTTTTGGTGAGTTTGAGGTTTTTGGGGTGGGTTCTGGTGGTTTTGGGGAGTTTTGGGGTGGATACTCGGGTTTTTGTGAGTTTGAGGTTTTTTGGGGTGGGTTCTGGTGTTTTGGGGTTTTTTTGGGGTGGGTTCTGTTTTTGGGGAGTTTTGGGAGTGGATACTTGGGGGTTTTTTTGAGTTTGGGGTTTCTGGGGGGTTTTGGGGTGGGTTCTGGTGTTTTGGGGGTTTTTGGGGTTGGTTGTGGTGTTTGGGGGTTTTAGGTCAGTTTTGGGGTGGGTTTTGGTGTTTTGGGGGTTTTTGGGATGGGTTTTGGGATGGATACTCCGTTTTTTTGTGAGTTTGGAGTTTTGGGGGTGGGTTTAGGGTTTTTGGGGATTGTGGGGTGGATACTCAGGTTTTGTGAGCTTGGGGTTTTGGGGGTGGATTTTGGGGTGGGTTCTGGTGTTTTGGGGTTTTTAGGTCAGTTTTGGGGTGGGTTTTGGGGTGGGTTCTGGTGTTTTGGGGGTTTTGAGTGGATACTCAGGTTTTTGTGAGTTTGGGGTTTTGGGGTGGGTTTTGGGGTGGGTTCTGGTGTTTTGGGGGTTTTTGGGGCAGTTTTGGGGTCCCACCTTGACCTCAGCCTGCTTGGTGCCGCGGGCACAGTCCCACACCGACATCATGTGCTCGTTGGAGTCGTCCACCACGCACAGGAACGCGCCCTGGTCCTGCACCCCAAAACCAGAAACCCCAAAACCCCAAACCCCAAATCAGCACTGCCCGAAGGGTTCAGGGACACCCAAAAAAACCCCAAAAAACCCCAAAGAAACCCCAAAAACCCCAAATCAGCACTGCCCGAAGGGTTCAGGGACACCCAAAAAACCCCAAAAACCCCAAAAACCCCAAACCCCAAATCAGCACCCCTGAACAGTTCAAGAACACCCCAAAAAAAAACCCAAATCCAAAACCAGCACCCCTGAACAGTTCAGGGACACCCCAAAAACCCCAAAAAACCCCCAAAAACCCCAAATCAGCAGCCCCTGAATAGTTCAAGAACACCCCAAAAAAACCCCAAATCCAAAACCAGCACCCCCTGAATGGTTCAGGGACACCCCAAAAAACCCAAACCAGCACAGCTTAAAGGGTTCAGGGACACCCCAAAAAACCCCCCAAAAAACCCCCAAAAAACCCCAAAAACCCCAAATCAGCACCCCCTGAACAGTTCAGGGACACCCCAAAAAACCCCCAAAAAACCCCAAAAACCCCAAATCAGCACCCCCTGAACAGTTCAGGGACACCCCAAAAAAACCCCAAATCCCAAATCGGCACCCCTGAACAGTTCAGGGACACCCCAAAAAAACCCCAAATCCAAAATCAGCACCCCTGAACGTTTCAGGGACACCTGAGGTATTTTGGGGTGTTTTTGGGGTGTTCTAAGTGTTTTAGGGTTATTTGGGCTATTTCAGGAGTGGCTTTGGGGGGGTTTGGGGGTATTTTAGGGTATTTCAGGGCATTTTGGGGTGTTTTTGGGGGGTTTTGAGGGTGTTTTTGGGGTATTGTAGGAGTATTTCAGAGCGTTTTTGGGGTGTTTTTGGGGAGTTTCAGGGCGTTTTTGGGGTATTTCAGGGCGTTTTTCGGGGGGGTTGGGGGTGTTTTGGGTTATTTTGGGGTGGTTTTGGGGTATTTCAGGGCATTTTTGGGGGGGTTTTGGGGGGTTTTTGGGTTATTTTGGGGTACTTCAGTGCGTTTTGGGGGTTTTGAGTTATTTTGCGGTGGTTTTGGGGTTATTGGGGTGTTTTTGGGGTATTTCAGGGCATTTTTGGGGGTTTGGGGGTGTTTTTGGGATATTTTGAGGTACTTCAGGGCGTTTTTGGGGGTTATTGGGTTATTTCAGGGCGTTTTTTGGAGTTTTTGGGGTGGTTTTGGGGTGTTTCAGGGCGTCTTGGGGTGTTTTTGGGTTATTTCAGGGCGTTTTTGGGGTGGTTTTGGGGAGTTTTTGGGGAGTTTTTGGGGGTGTTTCAGGGCGTTTTGGGGTATTTTGGGTTATTTCAGGGCGTTTTGGGGGTGATTTTGGGTTATTTCAGGGCGTTTTGGGGGTGTTTAGGGTTATTTCAGGGCGTTTTTGGGGTGTTTTCGGGGTGTTTCAGGTCGTTTTCGGGTTATGTTAGGGCGTTTTGGGGTGTTTCAGCGTGTTTTGGGGGGGTTTTGGGGGTTTCAGGGCATTTTTGGTGTGTTTTTCGAGTATGTCAGGGGCGTTTTTGGGGGATTTTGGGTTATTTCAGGGCGTTTTGGGGGGGTTTTAGTGCGTTTTGAGGTGTTTCAGGGCATTTTTGGGGTATTTTGGGTTATTTCAGGACGTTTTTGGGGTGTTTTGGGTTATTTTAGGGTGTTTTTGGGTTATTTCAGGGCGTTTTGGGGTGTTTTGGGTTATTTTAGGGCGTTTTTGGGGTTTCTGGGGTGTTTTGGGTTATTTCAGGGTGTTTTGGGTTATTTCAGGGCGTTTTTGGGGTGTTTTGGGTTATTTTAGGGTGTTTTTGGGTTATTTCAGGGCGTTTTTGGGGTATTTTGGGTTATTTCAGGGCGTTTTTGGGGCGTTTTTGGGGTGTCCTGGGGCACTCACCGCCGTGGAGAAGGCCAGCGAGCCCACGCCAGCGCTCGAAGGAGCCGAGGCCGATCTGCTGCAGCGTCTGCAGCGTGGCCGAGTCCCAGATGTGCACGATGGGCTGCAGGGGCTGCGGATTTGGGGGGTTTGGGGAGATTTGGGGGAATTTTAGGAGGATTTTGGGAGATTTGGGGGATTTTGGGGGATTTGGGGGGATTTTGGGGGGGATTTGGGGAAGATTTGGGGGGGACTTGGAGGATTTGGGTGGATTTTGGGGGATTTGGGGGGATTTTGGGAGATTTTGGGGGATTTGGAGGGGATTTGGGGGAAGATCTGAGGAGACTTTGGGGGATTTGGGGAGATTTAGGGGGAATTTTAGGAGGATTTTGGGAGATTTGGGGGGACTTGGAGGGGATTTGGGGGGGATTTGGGTGGATTTTGGGGCATTTGGGGGTTTTGGGGAATTTGGAGGGGATTTTGGGGGGGATTTGGGGAAGATTTGGGGGGACTTGGAGGATTTGGGTGGATTTTGGGGGGATTTTGGGGGGTTTGGGGGGATTTGGAGGGGATTTGGAGGGGATTTGGAGGGGATTTGGGGGGGATTTGGGGAGATTTAGGGGAATTTTAGGAGGATTTTGGGAGATTTGGGGGGACTTGGAGGTGATTTAGGGGAATTTTGGGAGATTTGGGGGATTTTGGGGTTCCACATCATGGGGAGGGGATTTGGGGTCCATCCCGTTTGGGGTTTGTTCTTTTGGGGTCCTGGAGGGTCCCAGACAGTCCCAAAAAGTCTTGGGGGTCCCAGCCCACCCTGTCCCTGTCCCCAAGGTGTCCCCAGGGTATCCAAGGGTGTCCCCAGGATTTTGGGGGTGTCCCTGAGGGTCCCAAGGTGTCCCAGGGGTTTCCCAGGGTTTTGGGGTGTCCCCAGGTGTCCCAGAGATGTCCCCAAAGGTGTCCCCAGGGTTTTTGGGGTGTCCCCAGGTGTCCCCAGGTGTCCCCAGGATTCTGGGGGTCCCAAGAGTGTCCCAAGGGTGTCCCCAAGGTGTCCCCAGGGTTTTTGGGGTGTCCCCAGGTGCCCCCAGGGTTTTTGGGGTGTCCCCAGGTGTCCCCAGGGTTTTGGGGTGTCCCCGGGTGTCCCCAGGGTTTTGGGGGTGTCCCAGGGGTTTCCCCAGGGTTTTGGGGTGCCCCCAGGTGTCCCCAGGGTTTTGGGGTGTCCCCAGGTGTCCCCAGAGGTGACCCCAGGGTTTTTGGGGGTGTCCCCAGGTGCCCCCAGGGTTTTGGGGTGCCCCAGGTGTCCCAGGGGTTTCCCCAGGGTTTTTGGGGTGCCCCCGGGGTTTTGGGGGTGCCCCAGGTGTCCCCACCTTGCCGTCCTTGTCCACTCCGGCCGCCTGCCCGGTGGCCACGCGGAGCCGGTCGGGGTGCACGGCCAGGCTGGGGGAAAGGGGGACCCCTTGATTTTGGGGGGCACAGGGAACCCCCCTGGTTTGGGGGGAAAAGGGGAACCCCCTGGTTTGGGGGGGCACAGGGGGACCGGGGTCCCTAAAGGGTTTCCCCCAGTTTTTGGGTTTTTGGGTTATTTTGCAGTTTTTTGGGATTATTTTGGGGTCCCTCAGCAGCAGGGCTGGTTCAGGGGGGGCACGGGGGGGCTCTAATGGGGTCTCCAAGGGGTTTTTTTGGGTTTATTTTGGGATTTTTTGGGGTTTTTTTGGAGGGTTTTTTGGGTTTTTTTTGGAGGGTATTTCTGAGGTTATTTTGGGGGTTTTTGGGGTTATTTTGGGATTTTTGGGGGTTTTGGGATTTTTGGGGTTTTTTTGGAGGGTTTTTTGGAGGGTTTTTGGGGGTTATTTTTGAGGTTATTTTGGGTTTTTTGGGGTTATTTTGGGATTTTTTGGGTTTTTTGGACGGTTTTTGGGGTTTTTTGGGGGTTATTTTTGAGGTCATTTTGGGGTTTTTTGGGGTTATTTTGGGATTTTTGGGTTTTTTGGGAGGTTTTTGGAGGGTTTTTGGGGTTTTTTGGGGGGTATTTTTGAGGTTATTTTGGGGGTTTTTTGGGGTTATTTTTGGATTTTTTGGATTTTTTGGGAGGTTTTTGGAGGGTTTTTGGGGTTTTTTGGCGGTTATTTTTAAGGTTATTTTGGGGTTTTTGGGGGTTATTTTGGGATTTTTTGGGTTTTTTGGGAGGTTTTTTGGACGGTTTTTTGGGGGTTATTTTTGAGGTTATTTTGCAGTTTTTTGGGATTATTTTGGGGTCCCTCAGCAGCAGGGCTGGTTCAGGGGGCACAGGGGGCTCTAATGGGATTTCCAAGGGGGGTTTTTGGGTTTATTCTGGGATTTTTTGGGGTTTTTTTGGAGGGTTTTTTGGGGTTTTTTTGGGGGGTATTTTTGAGGTTATTTTGGGGGTTTTTGGGGTTATTTTGGGATTTTTTGGGTTTTTGGGGGTTTTTGGGATTTTTTGGGGTTTTTGGGAGGTTTTTGGAGGGTTTTTTGGGTTTTTTTGGGGGTTATTTTTGAGGTTATTTTGGGGGTTTTTGGGGTTATTTTGGGATTTTTTTGGGTTTTGGGGAGTTTTTGGAGGTTTTTTGGGTTTTTTTTGGGGGTTATTTTTGAGGTTATTTTGGGGTTTTTGGGGTTATTTTGGGATTTTTTGGGTTTTTGGGAGGTTTTTGGAGGGTTTTTGAGGTTTTTTGGGGGTTATTTTGAGGTTATTTTGGGGTTTTTGGGGTCCCTCAGCAGCAGGGCTGGTTCAGGGGGCACAGGGGGATGCAGGGGGCTCTAACAGGATTTCCAAGGGTGTTTTTAGGGGTTTTTTGGGTTTTTGGGGGTTTTTTTGGGGGTTTTTTGGGGTTATTTTGCGGGGTTTTTGGGGCTATTTTGGGGTTATTTTTGGGGTTATTTTGGGGGTTTGGGGGTTATTTTTAGGTTTTTTTGGGTTATTTTGGGGTCCCCCAGCAGCAGGGCTGCTTCAGGTGGATGCAGGGGGGGCCTCTAACAGGATTTCCAAGGGGAATTTTTTCAGGGGTTTTTTAGAATTTTTTGGGGGGTTTTTGGGGGATTATTTTGGGGTTATTTTGAGGGTTTTTTGGGGATTTTTGGGGTCCCTCTCCACTGGACAGAGGCGGGGGCTGGTTTAGGGTCACAGGGGCACTACAGGGGCATTTTCAATGAGAAATTTTGGGGTTTTTGGGATTTTTGGGGTCCCTCACCACCGGACACAGTCGCTGTGGCACAGGGTGTTACAAGGTGGTACAGGGGTGTTTCTAACGGGTTTTTGGAGTTTGGGGTTATTTTGGGAATGTTTGGGGTTATTTTAGGGTTGTTTTGGGGTCCCTCACCACCGGACACAGTCGCTGTGGCACAGGCAGTGGTGCTGGGTGATACAGGGTGGTACAGGGATGTTTCTAACAGGGATTTTTTGGGATTTGGGGTTATTTTGGGAATGTTTGGGATTTTTTTGGGGTCCCTCACCACCGGACGCAGTCGCTGTGGCGCAGGCAGTGGCGCTGGTCTGTGTGTGGGGGTACAGGGTGGTACAGGGGTGTTTCTAACAGGGATTTTTGGAGTTTGGGGTTATTTTGGGAATGTTTGGGGTTATTTTGGGAATGTTTAGGATTTTTGGGGTCCCTCACCATCTGACACAGTCGCTGTGGCGCAGGGTGTTACAGGGTGGTACAGGGGTGTTTCTAACGGGGTTTTTTGGGGTTTTGGTCACGTTTGGGGTTTTTTGGGGTGATGTTTGGGATTTTTGGTGTCCCTCACCATCTGACGCAGTCGCTGTGGCGCAGGCAGTGGCGCTGGGTGAGACAGGGTGGTACAGGGATGTTTCTAATGGGTTTTTTTTGGGATTTTGGTTACATTTGGGGTTATTTTGGGGTCCCTCACCACCGGACACAGTCGCTGTGGCGCAGGCAGTGGCGCTGGGTGTTACAGGGCAGTATGAGGCGGTACAGGGTGTTTCTAACAGGGATTTTTTGGGGTTTGGGGTTATTTTGGGAATGTTTGGGGTTATTTTGGGAATGTTTGGGGTTATTTTGGGGTCCTCACCATCTGACACAGTCGCTGTGGTGCAGGCAGTGGCGCTGGGTGATACAGGGTTGTACAGGGGTGTTTCTAACGGGGTTTTTGATGTTTTGGGAATGTTTGAGGTTATTTTGGGAATGTTTGGGGTTATTTTGGGAATGTTTGGGGTTATTTTGGGAATGTTTGGGGTTATTTTGGGGTCCCTCACCATCTGACACAGTCACTGTGGCACAGGCAGTGGCGCTGGGTGTTACAGGGTGGTACAGGGGTGTTTCTAACGGGGTTTTTGGGATTTTGGTTACATTTGGGGTTATTTTGGGGTGATGTTTGGGATTTTTGGGGTCCCTCACCACCGGACGCAGTCGCTGTGGCGCAGGTAGTGGCGCTGGGTGAGACAGGGTGGTACAGGGTGATACAGGGTGGTACAGGGGTGTTTCTAACGGGGTTTTTTGGGGGTTTGGGGTTATTTTGGGAATGTTTGGGGTTATTTTGGGAATGTTTGGGGTTATTTTGGGAATGTTTGGGGTTATTTTGGGAATGTTTGGGGTTATTTTGTTCCCTCACCACCGGACGCAGTCGCTGTGGCGCAGGTAGTGGCGCTGGCGCCAGCGCTCGGCAGCTGCAGCAGAACCACCACGCAGGCGATGAAGTAAACGAGCTCCCCGAGCCCAGCACGTGCAGGTTGGAGCGAGAGTCCCGGCCCGGTACCCGTAGCTGGGCAGTCAAGGAAACTGGGAGCACTGGGAGCAAACTGGGAGAGCTGGGAGCAAACTGGGGGACTGGGAGCAAACTGGGAGAGATGGGAGCCAAAACTGGGGGCTTGGGGCCAAACTGGGAGCACTGGGAGCAAACTGGGGGGCGGGGAGCCAAACTGGGAGCACTGGGAGCCAAACTGGGAGCACTGGGAGCAAACTGGGGGCAGGGAGCCAAACTGGGAGAGCTGGGGGCCAAACTGGGAGCACTAGGAGCAAACTGGGGGCTGGGAGCCAAACTGGGAGAGCTGGGGGCCAAACTGGGAGAGCTGGGAGCAAACTGGGGGACTGGGGCCAAACTGGGAGAGCTGGGAGCAAACTGGGGGACTGGGAGCAAACTGGGAGAGATGGGAGCCAAAACTGGGGGCTTGGGGCCAAACTGGGAGCACTGGGAGCCAAACTGGGAGAGCTGGGGCCAAACTGGGAGAGCTGGGGGCACAAGTGGGAGTACTGGGAGCAAACTGGGAGCACTGGGAGCAAACTGGGGGGCTGGGAGCCAAACTGGGAGAGCTGGGAACCAAACTGGGAGAGCTGGGAGCAAACTGGGGGCTGGGAGCCAAACTGGGAGAGCTGGGAGCAAACTGGGGGGCTGGGAGCCAAACTGGGAGCACTGGGAGCCAAACTGGGAGAGCTGGGAGCCAAACTGGGAGCACTGGGAACCAAACTGGGTGTGCTGGGGGCACGGGAATTTTGGGCCCTTTCCTGGGATTTTTTCCCATTTCCCCAGGACTTTGGGGTCCCCCGGGATATTTTGGGGTCCCCCCGCGATATTTTGGGGTTTTTCCCATTCCACCCAGGATTTTGGGCCCCTCTAATGAGATATTTTTCCTAATTTCCCCCAGGATTTTTTTCCCCCATTCCCCCCAGGACTTTGGGGTCCCCCCGGGGATATTTTGGGGTCCCCCTGGGGATATTTTTGGGTTCCACCGGGGATATTTTGGGGGTCCCTGGGGATATTTTGGGGTCCCCCTGGGGATATTTTTGAGGTCCCCCTGAGGATATTTTTGGTTCCCCTGGGGATATTTTGGGGTCCCCCCGGGGATATTTTAGGGTCCCCCTGGGGATATTTTTGGGTGCCCCGGGATATTTTGGGGTCCCCTGGGGATATTTTTGGGTTCCACTGGGGATATTTTGGGGTCCCCCTGAGGATATTTTTGGGGTGCCCTGGGGATATTTTTGAGGTCCCCTGAGGATATTTTTGGGGTCCCCCCGGGGATATTTTTGGGTCCCCCTGGGGATATTTTGGGGTCCCCCTGGGGATATTTTTGGGGTCCCCCGGGGATATTTTTGGGGTCCCTGGGGATATTTTGGGGTCCCCGGGGATATTTTGAGGTCCCCCTGGGGATATTTTGGGGTCCCCCCGTGATATTTTGGGTTTTTTTCCCCATTCTCCCCAGGATTTTGGGCCCCTCTAATGAGATATTTTTCCTAATTTCCCCCAGGATTTTTTTCCCCCCATTCCCCCCAGGACTTTGGGGTCCCCCTGGGGATATTTTGGGGTCCCCCCGGGGATATTTTGGGGTCCCCCCGGGGATATTTTGGGGTGAGGATACACCCAGTCGAGCTGGAGGCGCTCCGGGGGCAGCTCAGCACGGACGGGGCCGAGCCCCGAGGGCACGTACATGGTGATGGGGCGGCCCCGCAGGAACATCTTCACCGAGACCCCCTCTGGGGAGGGCACCCCAAAATCCACAGAGCCCCAAAACCCCAAAAACACCCAAAAACCCTCAGAGCATCTTCACCGAGACCCCTCTGGGAGGGCACCCCAAAATCCACAGAGCCCCAAAAACCCAAAAACCTCCAGAGCATCTCCACCGAGACCCCCTCTGGGGTTTGGGGTCACCCCAAAATCCACAGACACCCCAAAACCCCACAGAGCCCCAAAACCCAAAAAAAACCCCAGAGCATCTTCACCGAGACCCCCTCTGGGAGGGCACCCCAAAATCCACAGAGCCCCAAAACCCCAAAAACACCCAGAGCATCTTCACCGAGACCCCCTCTGGAGAGGACATCCCAAAATCCACAGACACCCCAAAACCCCAAAAACCCTCAGAGCACCTTCACCGAGACCCCCTCTGGGAGGGCACCCCAAAATCCACAGACACCCCAAAACCCCAAAAACACCCAGAGCATCTTCACCGAGACTCCTCTGGGGTTTGGGGGCACCCCAAAATCCATAGACACCCCAAAACCCCAAAACCCCCAAAAACCCTCAGAGCACCTTCACCGAGACCCCCTCTGGGAGGGCACCCCAAAATCCACAGACACCCCAAAAACCCACAGACACCCCAAAATCCAAAACCCCCAAAACCCTCAGAGCATCTTCACCGAGACCCTCTCTGGGGTTTGGGGTCACCCCAAAATCCACAGACACCCCAAAACCCCAAAAACACCCAGAGCATCTTCACCAAGACTCCCTCTGGGGAGAGGGGCACCCCAAAATCCACAGACACCCCAAAACCCCACAGAGCCCCAAAACACAAAAAAACCCCAGAGCATCTTCACCGAGACTCCTCTGGGGTTTGGGGTCACCCAAAATCCACAGACACCCCAAAAACCCAAAACCCTCAGGACATCTTCACCGAGACCCCCTCTGGGTTCTGGGGTCACCCCAAAATCCGCAGAGCCACAAAACCCCAAAAACCTCCAGAGCATCTTCACTGAGACCCTCTCTGGGGTTTGGGGTCACCCCAAAATCCACAGACACCCCAAAAACCCCAAAAGCCCCCAAAACCCCAAGAGCCTCACCCAGGTTGTAATTCCCACGGCGAGAGGCTGGGGAGGAGAAAATGGGAGGAAAAGGGGAAATTGGGAAATTTTGGGAAATTTTGGGGGAAAATTGAGAAAAAAAGGGGAAATGGAGAAATTTTGGGGGGAATTGGGGAGGAGATTGGGGGAAATTAAGGAGAAAATGGGGAAAAACGGAGGAAAAATGGGGAGAAATTGAGAGAAAATTGGGGGAAAATGGGGGAAAAAGGGGGAAAAAGAATTACAACCCCAAAAATAATCCACTGAACCCCAAAATAAATCCCAAGATGAACCCCCAGAACCCCCAAAATAATCCACTGAACCCCCAAAATAAATCCCCAAAATGAAACCCCAGAACCCCCAAAATAATCCACTGAACCCCCAAAATAAATCTCAAAATGAACCCCCAGAACCCCCAAAATAATCCACTGAACCCCCAAAATAAATCTCAAAATGAACCCCCAGAACCCCAAAATGAACCCATTGGACCCCCAAAATAATCCACTGAACCCCCAAAATAAATCTCAAAATGAACCCCAGAACCCCCAAAATAATCCGGCTGAACCCCCAAAATAATCCACTGAACCCCCAAAATAAATCCCCAAAATGAGCCCACTGAAGTTCCAAAATGAAAAGTCCCAAAAACCTTCAATGAACCCCCAAAATGAACTCCCTGAACCCCAAAATCTCCCCTGAACCCCCAAAATTTCCCCACCTGGGCTCAGGGTCGGCTCCTTCGGGCGGCTGCGGGAGAGGAGGCAGAGATTGGGATTTGGGGATTTTTGGGGATTTTTGGGGGATTTTGGAGGATTTTTGGGGATTTTGGAGGATTTTGGGGTTCAGGGGGATTTTGGGGTTGGAGGTAAAGGGGAACTCAGAGAATTTGGGGACCTGTGGGGATTTGGGCTCCAGGGGGATTTTTGGGGATTATTTTTTATTTTTGGGGAGATGTTTTGGGGTTCGGGGGATTTTGGGGGGATGTTTTAGGGGATATTTAGGGAGATATTTTGGGGTTCGGTGTGAATATTTTGGGGATATTTTGGGGTTCAGGGAATATTTTGGGTGATATTTTGGGGATATTTCAGGGGATGTTTTGGGGTTCAGGGGGCATTTTGGGGGATATTTTAGGGATATTTAAGGGATGTTTTAGGGGATATTTTGGGGGATTTTTGGGGTTCAGGGCGATATTTTGGGTGATATTTTGGGGAGTGTTTTGGAGTTCAGGGGATGTTTTAGGGGATATTTAGGGGATATTTTAGGGGATATTCTGGGGTTCAGGGAGGATTTTAGCAGTGATATTTTAGGGGACATTAAGGAGATGTTTTAGGGATATTTTTGGGATGCTTCAGGGGATATTTTGGGGTTCAGGGGGATATTTTAGGGGACATTTAGGGAATGTTTTAGAGGATATTTGGGGATATTTTAGGTGATATTTTGGGGTTCAGGGGAAGATTTTAGCAGGAATATTTTACGGGATATTTAGGGGATGTTTTAGGGGATATTTTTGGGATATTTTAGGGGATATTTTGGGGTTCAGGGGGATGTTTTAGGGATATTTAGGGGATATTTTAGGGGATATTTTGGGGTTCAGGGGATATTTTAGGGGATATTCAGGGGATATTTAGGGGCTGTTTGGGGTCCCACCTCTCGGGGCTGCCCTGCAGCAGGTTCGCTGACGACGCCGCTTTCGCGGCTCAGAGGCGCTACCGGGGCTGGGGGGCCCGAGGAGGAGCTGTGGCGGCGCAGCCCTGGGGGGGGCGGGGGGGTTTGGGGGGGCAGGAGGGGTTGGGGGTCCAGGGGGGCAGGGGGTTTGGGGAGGTTTGGGGTCCAGGGGTGGAGGAGGGGTTTGGGGGGTTTGGGGGTTTTGGGGTGCAGGAGGGGTTTGGGGGGTTTGGGGGTGCAGGGAGGATTTGGGGTCCAGGGGGCAGGGAGGTTTGGGGGTTTGAGGGTCCAGGGGGGCAGGGGGGGGTTTGAGGGGGGTTTGGGGGGTTTGAGGTAATTTGGGGGTTCAGGGGATGAAGGGGTTTGGGGCAGTTTGGGGGTTCAGAGGGAGGGAGTTTAGGGGGAATTTGGGGGGGGTTCAGGGGTTTGGGGAAAATTTTGGGGTTCAGAAAGATTGGAGAGAATTTTGGGGTCCAGGACATGGAGGAGAATTTTGGGGTCCAGAGGTTTAGGGAATTTTGGGGTCCAGGGGGTTTGGGGAGGATTTTGGTGTGGGGGAGTTTGGGGGTTCGGGGGGGGGGTTTGGGGGTTCAGTGAGGAAATTTGGGGGGTCAGGGGATTTGGAGATGGGGGGAGGGTTTGGGGGATTTTGAGGAGATTTGGGGGGTCCAGGGGAGACAGGGGATGGGTGGGGAGGGGGGACACCATCAGTGAAGGGGTGACACCCCAGAGCCCTAGCCCCCAAAATCCCACCCGTGCACCCTAAACCCTCAGACCCCTCCCCCACTCAGGGTGACCTGGGGGGGGGGTCCAGGGGTTTTAGGGGGTCCTGGGGGTTGATTTGGGGGTCCTGGGAGGGGTCCCAGAGATTTTGTGGGATCCTGGGGGGGGGTCCCGAGGGGTCCCAGGGCGTTTTTAGAGGGGTCCATGGGGCACTTTTGGCGGATCCTGGGGGTGGATTTGGGGGTCCCAGGGGTTTTGAGGGGTCCTGGGGGGTCCCAAGGGTTTTTGGGGAGTCCATCGGGCAGGGGGTTTGGGAGTCCCAAGGCTCCCAGGAGCTTTTGGGGGTCCTGGGGGTGGATTTAGAGGGGTCCCAGGGGTTTTGGGGGGTCCTGGGGGGTCCCAGGGCGTTCTTAGGGGGGGTCCCGGGGAGTTTGGGGGTCCATGTGGCACTTTAGGGGTCCCAGACCATTTTGGGGGTCCACGTGGAACTTTAGGGGTCCCAGGGTTTTTGGGGGTCCCAGGCCGTTTTTTGGGGGTCCACGTGGCACTTTAGGGGTCCCAGGCCGTTTTTGGGGGGTCCATGTGGCACTTTAGGGGTCCCAGGCCGTTTTGGGGGGTCCATGTGGCACTTTAGGGGTCCCAGGCCGTTTTGGGGGTCCATGTGGCACTTTAAGGGGTCCCAGGCCGTTTTTGGGGGTCCATGTGGCACTTTAGGGGTCCCAGGCCGTTTTGGGGGTCCATGTGGCACTTTAGAGGTCTCAGACCATTTTGGGGGTCCACGTGGCACTTCTGTGGGTCCCAGGGTTTTTGGGGGTCCCGGGGGTCCCAGGCCGTTTTGGGGGTCCACGTGGCACTTTAGGGGATCCCAGACCATTTTGGGGGTCCACGTGGCACTTTAGGGGTCCCAGACCATTTTGGGGGGTCCCAGGCCGTTTTGGGGGTCCACGTGGCACTTTAGGGGTCCTGGGGCTCCGTCCCGCCCCTCCCCGCCCCCTCCCCGTTTTGGGGTGCCCCGCCCCGCTCACAGCTCTTTCCGGGGGGCCCGCGGGGCCGGGCTGGGGGCGCCAGGGGCGATTCGGGGTTCGGGGGCTCCGGGGAGCTCGGGGGGCGGGGGGGGCACGGGGGACCCGGCAGGGCGGCTCCAGGGGCCCCCAGCCCCGGGGGCTCCCGGGGGGGCTCGGGGGGCGCGGGGCGGCTCCTCCGTCTGTGTCCCCACGCTGATGCCCCGGGGGGGCTCCGGGGGGGAGCTCCGGTGGGGGCTGGGGGGGAGAGAAAAGAGAGGGGGTCAGGACCCCAAAAACCCTCCCGGCACCCCGAGACCCCCCAGGAAAGAACCGGGACCCCCGAAAAGGGTGAGGACCCCCAGATGGAGACCCCAGCCCCACTTCGGGGATCCCAGCCCCATTTGGGGGGTCCAAACCCCATTGGGGGGGTCCCTGAGCTCACCGAGGCCCCCGAAGTCCCACTCCCATTTGGGGTCCCCAGCCCCATTTTGGGGGTCCCAGCCCCATTTTCGGGGTCTCAGCCCCATTTTGGGGTCCCCAGCCCCCCAGGGTTTCCCCGCTCTCACCGAGCCCTCAGGGGGGTCCCAGCCCAAATTTGGGGGTCCCAGCTCCATCTGGATGTCCCCCAGCCCCATTTTGGGGATCCCCAGCCCCATTTGGGGTTCCCCAGCCCCATTTTGGGGGTCTCAGCCCCATTTTGGGGTCCCCAGCCCCCCGGGGTTTCCCCGCTCTCACTGAGCCCCCGAGTGTCGCCGCCCCCAACCTGCGCAGGGTCTCCCCAGCGCCGCCTTGACCAGCGCCAGCTCCTGCTCCACCCTCCGCAGCCGCAGCTCCAGAGCCCCGGGGGGCGCGCAGGGTCCGCGGGGGTCCGCCTCATCCGGGGGGCGCGGGGTCACCTGGGGGGGGGAGGGGGCTGTCTGGGCATCGGGGGACACCCAGACATCGGGGGAGCCCCCGTGCCTACCCCCACCCGCAGGGTTTGGAACCTCCCCAGAATTTGGGGACCCCTCGGAATTTGGGGACTTCCCAGGGAGGTGGGAACCCCCAGACACTCAGGACCCCCAAATAACGGGGACCCCCAGTGCCACCCCCGGGTGTGACCCGCGGCCCCGGGTCACCCCCTCACCCCAGGGCACCCCAAAGTTTTTGGGACCCCCGCGACACTCGGGGACCCCGGACTCCCCCAACACCGGTGACCCCCAAAACCGGGGATTCCCCCCGTGCCCCCCCGAAAGTTCTTGGGAGCCCCCCAACTTCTGCAGAAATTCGGGGACCCCCGGGACACTCGGTGACCCCCGGGACACTCGGGGATCCCCCGTGCCCCCCGTGGCACTTAGGACCCCCGTGTCCCCCCTCCGTGTCCCCACGTGTCCCGCCCCCTCCCTGCCCCATTCCCGCCCCTCTCCCCCAGCCCCGGGGGGGGGTTCCGGGGGTTCCGGGGGTCCCGGTGCGGGGGCCCGGGGTCCCTGCGCCCCGGGGGTCTCACCGCGGTGCGGGGGCTCCATGGCCGCGCCCGCGGTCGCTCCGACACCGCCCCAGGAAGCGCGGCCGAGTCACTTCCCCGGCGGGGGGAGCGGCCCGGGGCCCAGGACACCCAAAATCTGGGGGGTCTCTCAAGGGGAGGGGGATGGGTACTTTGGGGATCCCCAAAATTGGAGTGGGGAGGGGCAGCGTAGCCCCCTCCCCCAAACTGCTGAACTGGGCTCGCGTGCGCCCCCGGAATGAAGGGGAGGGCGTGACCCCCCAAAAAACCCAAAATTTTGGGGTTTTGCTGCTCCCCAAAACTCTTACAGGATCCTCCCCCAAAATTCCAGCGGCGTCCTCAGTGCCCTCCCCCTCCAAAAATCGGTGACTCCCAACCCCCTCCCGTGCTGGGATCCCCAAAATTTGGCGTGACCCCCCAAAATCAAACCCCAAAACACAGACCAGGCTGGGGAGGGAGGGTTTATTGCAGAGGGGGACCAGGGGGTCCCCCAAAAAACGGGGGTCCTGGTGATAAATAAGGGTCTGGGGGGTCCCGGGGGGTCCCAGGGGGTCAGGCCCCCTAAACCTCGATGTCGGGGTCGGAGCCCCGCCCCTGGCGCTGCAGCTGCTCCTCCTGCCGCAGCTTCGGCTTCTCGGTGCGCGTGTGCCACACCAGCACCTGCGCCAAAACAGCCCAAAATCGTCCCAAAACACCCCAAAACCAGCCCAAAATCATCCTAAAATCATCCCGTGTGCTACACCAGCACCTGCGCCAAAACAGCCCAAAATCGTCCCAAAAACACCCAAAACCAGCCCAAAAATACCCCCAAATCATCCTGTGTGCCACACCAGCACCTGTGCCAGGAACACCCCAAAATCATCCCAAAAATACCCCAAAACCAGCCCAAAAATACTCCCCAAATCATCCCATGTGCCACACCAGCACCTGTGCCAGGAACACCCCAAAATCGTCCCAAAATACCCCAAAACCAGCCCAAAATCACCCCAAAATCATCCCGTGTGCCACACCAGCACCTGTGCCAGGAACAGCCAAAATCATCCCAAAAATACCCCAAAACCAGCCCAAAATCACCCCGAAAATACCCCCAATCATCCCGTGTGCCACGCCAGCACCTGTGCCAAAAACAGCCCAAAATCATCCTAAAAATACCCCCAAATCATCCCGTGTGCCACACCAGCACCTGTGCCAGGAACACCCCAAAATCATCCCAAAATACCCCAAAACCAGCCCAAAATCATCCTAAAAATACCCCCACTCATCCCGTGTGCCACACCAGCACCTGCGCCAAAACAGCCAAAAATCGTCCCAAAACCAACCCAAAAATAGCCCAAAATACCCCCAAATCATCCTGTGTGCCACACCAGCACCTGTGCCAGGAACACCCCAAAATCGTCCCAAAATACCCCAAAACAGCCCAAAAATACCCCAAAACAGCCCAAAATCACCCCGAAAATACCCCCAATCATCCCGTGTGCCACACCAGCACCTGCACCAGGAACAGCCAAAATCATCCCAAAAATACCCCAAAACCAGCCCAAAAATACTCCCAAATCATCCCATGTGCCACACCAGAAGCTGCACCAAAATCACCCCAAAACCAGCCCAAAATCACCCTAAAAATACCCCAAAATCATCCCAAAAATCACCCTAAAAATACCCCAAAATAATCCCAAAACAGCCAAAATCACCCTAAAAATACCCCCAGAACAGCCCAAAAATACCCCAAAATCATCCCGTGTGCCACACCAGCACCTGCGCCAAAATCACACCAAAACCAGCCCAAATTCACCCTAAAAATACCCCAAAATTCTCCTAAAATCACCCCCAAAATCACCCCGTGTGCCACACAGCACCTGCGCCAAAAATACCCCAAGATCACACCAAAAATATCCCCAAAATACCCCCAAATCACACCAAAAATATCCCAAAAATCATCCTATAATCACCCCGTGTGCCCCATCAGCACCTGCACCCCAAAATCAGCCCAAACACCCCAAACCTCACCTGGGTGCAGTTGTCAGGATCACCAGACCCCCAAATCCCTCCAAAATCCCTCCAGGACACCTCAAAAACACCCGAAACCCCCGCCCCCCCTCACCTGTGTGCAGTTATTGGGGGTTGTGAGCCCCAAAATTCCCCAACAAATCTCACCTGTGTGCAGTTATTGGGGATATGAGCCCCAAACCCCAACAAATCTCACCTGTGTGCAGTTATTGGGAGTTATCAGTCCCCAAACCCCTCCCTGCCCTCACCTGTCTGCACTTGTCGCCCGTGGCTCCAGCTGGGTGGGGGTCATCAGCCCTAAACCCCCAAAACTCCTCCAGGACACCCCCAAACCCCAACAAATCTCACCTGTGTGCAGTTATCAGCCTGAGGCTCCAGCTGGGCGGGGTCACCAATCCCTAAACCCCCTGAATCCCTCCTAACACCCCCCAAACCCCCCAAATCTCACCTGTGTGCAGTTATCGGGGTTATGAGCCCCCAAATCTCACCTGTGTGCAGTTGTCGGGGTTATGAGCCCCCAAACCCCCAAACCCCCCCAAACCTCACCTGTGTGCAGTTATCGGCCCGTAGCTCCAGCTGGGTGGGGGTCACCAGCCCCTAAACCCCCTGAATCCCCCCTAACACCCCCAAACCCCCCAACCCCCCAAATCTCACCTGTGTGCAGTTATCGGGGGTTATGAGCCCCCTAACACCCCAAACCCCCCCAAATCTCACCTGTGTGCAGTTATCGGCCCGTGGCTCCAGCTGGGCGGGGTCACCAGCCCTAGACCCCTACAGTACACCCCAAACCCCCAAACCATCCCCAAATCTCACCTGTGTGCAGTTGTCGGGGTTATGAGCCCCCAAACCCCCAAATCTTACCTGTGTGCAGTTATCAGCCCGTGGCTCCAGCTGGGCGGGGTCACCAGCCCCTAAACCCCCAAATCCCCCCTAACACCCCCAAACCCCCAAATCTCACCTGTGTGCAGTTATGGGGGTTATGAGCCCCCAAACCCCCCCAAATCTCACCTGTGTGCAGTTGTCGGGGTTATGAGTCCCAAACCCCCCAAACCCCCCAAATCTCACCTGTGTGCAGTTATCGGGGTTATGAACCCCAAACCCCCCAAATCTCACCTGTGTGCAGTTATCAGCCCGTGGCTCCAGCTGGGCAGGGTCACCAGCCCCTAAACCTCCCTGAATCCCCCTAACACGCCAAACCGCCCCAAATCTCACCTGTGTGCAGTTATCGGGGTTATGGCCCCCAAACCCCCCAAATCTCACCTGTGTGCAGTTATCGGGGTTATGAGCCCCCAAACCCCCCAAACCCCCCAAATCTCACCTGTGTGCAGTTATCGGGGTTATGAGCCCCCAAACCCCCCAAATCTCACCTGTGTGCAGTTATCGGGGTTATGAGCCCCCAAACCCCCCAAATCTCACCTGTGTGCAGTTTTCAGGGGTTATGAGCCCCCAAACCCCCAAACCCCCCAAATCTCACCTGTGTGCAGTTATCGGGGTTATGAGCCCCAAACCCCCAAACCCCCAAATCTCACCTGTGTGCAGTTATCGGGGTTATGAGCCCCCAAACCCCCCAAACCCCCCAAATCTCACCTGTGTGCAGTTATCGGGGTTATGAGCCCCTAAACCCCCCCAAACCCCCCCCAAATCTCACCTGTGTGCAGTTATCGGGGTTATGAGCCCCAAACCCCCCAAATCTCACCTGTGTGCAGTTTTCAGGGGTTATGAGCCCCTAAACCCCCTTAAACCCCCCAAACCCCCCCCCCAAATCTCACCTGTGTGCAGTTATCAGCCCGCGGCTCCAGCTGGGCGGGGTCACCAGCCCCCAGGAAGGAGCTCTCCAGGAAGCCCCTCTCGGCGCTGGGGTCGAAGGGGCGCGGGGTGGGCGAGCAGCAGCCGCAGCCCCACGGCGAACCCGGCCATGTCCAGCGGGAACGGCCGCTCCGGCCGCCAGCCCGTGTGGAACCCCACGACACGGCCCCCGAGACCAGGGGCCGCTCCAGCCGCAGCCCCCACCAGCCCCACGGGCCAGACGGACACGCCGCTGGTGCTGCGATCTGGGGGCAGAAAAGTGAAAAAATGGGGTTTTATTGGGGTTTTATAGGGATTTATATGGGATTTTATATGGATTTATATGGGATTTATATGGGCATTTCCAGCCCCACAGGCCAGACGGACACGCCGCGGGTTCTGCGCATCTGGGGGAGAAATGGGGAGAAAATGGGGTTTTATTGGGGTTTTATAGGGATTTATTGGGGTTTTATAGCGATTTATTGGGGTTTTATATGGATTTATAGGGGTTTTATAGAGATTTATAGGGATTTATATGGGATTTTAGAGGAGATTTCCAGCCCCACAGGCCAGAGGGACACGCTGCGGGTGCTGCGCATCTGGGGGCAGAAAAGTGAAAAAATGGGGTTTTATTGGGGTTTTATATGGATTTATATGGGATTTATATGGGCATTTCCAGCCCCACAGGCCAGAGGGACACGCCGCTGGGTGCTGCGCATCTGGGGAGAAATGGGGAGAAAATGGGGTTTTATTGGGGTTTTATAGGGGATTTATATGGGATTTATATGGGATTTATATGGGGTTTATATGGGGTTTATATGGGGATTTCCAGCCCCACGGGCCAGACGGATACGCCACGGGTGCTGCGCATCTGGGGGAGAAATGGGAAAAAATGGGGTTTTATTGAGGTTTTATAGGGGTTTTATATGGATTTATATGGGATTTATAGGGGTTTTATAGGGGTTTTATATGGATTTATATGGGATTTATATGGGCATTTCCAGCCTCACAGGCCAGACGGACACGCCGCGGGTGCTGCGCATCTGGGGGAGAAATGGGGAGAAAATGGGGTTTTATTGGGGTTTTATAGCGATTTATTGGGGTTTTATAGGGATTTATATGGGATTTATATGGGCTTTATATGGGATTTATATGGGATTTATATGGGATTTTAGAGGGGATTTCCAGCCCCACGGGCCAGACGGACACGCCGCGGGTGCTGCGCATCTGGGGGGAGAAATGGGGAGAAAATAATTTATATGGGATTTATATGGGATTTATAGGGATTTATATGGGGTTTATAGGGGATTTATATGGGATTTATATGGGCATTTCCAGCCCCACGGGCCAGACGGACACGCCACGGGTGCTGCGCATCTGGGGGAGAAATGGGGAGAAAATGGGGTTTTATTGGGGTTTTATATGGATTTATTGGGTTTTATATGGATTTATATGGGATTTATATGGGATTTATATGGGATTTAGATGGGGTTTATATGGGATTTATTGGGGATTTCCAGGCCCCCACCAGCCCCACGGGCCAGACGGACACGCCAGCGGGTGCTGCGCATCTGGGGAGAAATGGGGAGAAAATGGGGTTTTATTGGGGTTTTATAGCGATTTATTGGGGTTTTATAGGGATTTATATGGGATTTATATGGGATTTATATGGGATTTATATGGGATTTTTAGAGGGGATTTCCAGCCCCACGGGCCAGACGGACACGCCGCGGGTGCTGCGCATCTGGGGGAGAAATGGGAAAAAATGGGGTTTTATTGAGGTTTTATAGGGGTTTTATATGGATTTATATGGGATTTATAGGGGTTTTATAGGGGTTTTATATGGATTTATATGGGATTTATATGGGCATTTCCAGCCTCACAGGCCAGACGGACACGCCGCGGGTGCTACGCATCTGGGGGAGAAATGGGAGAAAATGGGGTTTTATTGGGGTTTTATAGCGATTTATTGGGGTTTTATAGGGATTTATATGGGATTTATATGGGCTTTATATGGGATTTATATGGGATTTATATGGGATTTTAGAGGGGATTTCCAGCCCCACGGGCCAGACGGACACGCCGCGGGTGCTGCGCATCTGGGGGGAGAAATGGGGAGAAAATAATTTATATGGGATTTATATGGGATTTATAGGGGATTTATATGGGGTTTATAGGGGATTTATATGGGGTTTATATGGGGATTTCCAGCACCACGGGCCAGACGGACACGCCGCGGGTGCTGCGCATCTGGGGGAGAAATGGGGAGAA
The DNA here is from genome assembly GCA_034336685.1 of Luscinia luscinia. Classification (NCBI taxonomy): domain Eukaryota; kingdom Metazoa; phylum Chordata; class Aves; order Passeriformes; family Muscicapidae; genus Luscinia; species Luscinia luscinia. Next base: position 223,975 of record JAKWBO010000049.1, read on the forward strand.
AATAGGAGTTTATATGGGATTTATTTAGATTTTATATGGGATTTATAGGGGATTTATAGGGGATTTATAAGGGATTTATATGTGATTTATATGGGGATTTATATGGGGTTTATAGGGGATTTCCAGCCCCACGGGCCAGACGGACACGCCGCAGGTGCTGCGCATCTGGGGGGAGAAATGGGGTTTTATTGGGGTTTTATAGGCATTTATATGGGATTTAGAGGGGATTTATATGGGATTTAGAGGGGATTTATATGGGATTTATATGGAATTTATAGGGGATTTATATGGGATTTATATGAGATTTATACAGGATTTATAGGGGATTTATAAGAGATTTATATGGGATCTATATGGAATTTATATGGGATTTATGTGGGATTTATAGGGGATTTATATGTGATTTATATGGGATTAATTGGATTTTTATAGGGCTTTATTGGGGTTTTATATGGGATTTATAGGGGATTTATAAGGGATTTATAGGGGATTTATAGGGGCTTTATATGGGATTTATATGGGATTTATAAGGGATTTATATGGGGTTTATATCGGATTTATATGGGATCTATATGGGATTTATATGGGATTTATATGAGATTTATATGAGATTTATATGGGATTTATAGGAGATTTATAAGAGATTTATACGGGATCGAGATGGAATTTATAGGGGATTTACATGGGATTTATACAGGATTTATACAAGATTTATTGGATATTTATAGGGCTTTATTGGGGATTTATATGGGATTTATTGGAGATTTATAGGGACTTATATGGGTTTTATATGGGATTTATTGGGGTTTATATGGGATTTATTGGGGATTTATAGGGGATTTATAAGGGAATTCCAGCCCCTCACCAACACGCTGTGGGTGATGAGCATGAGTGAATTTGGGGCTTTCCAGGTCAGATTTTTTTGGGGATTTTGGTTTTTTCCAGGATTTCCCTGCACTCCCGAGCCCTCACCTCCTCGAAGAACCACAGGCTGAAGGTGTTAAAAATAATTAAAATTATTTTGGGGGGATTTGAGTGAGTTTAGAGCAGCTCAGGGTTGATTGCTGAGGCGCAATTTGCTGAATTAGAGCTGAGTGAATTTGGGCTTTTCCAGGTCGGATTTTTGGGGATTTTTGGGGTTTTTGGGTTTTTCCAGGATTTCCCTGCACTCCCGAGCCCTCACCTCCTCGAAGAGCCACAGGCTGAAAGTATTGAGGGGGATTTGGATGATTTTGGGGGATTTGGGTGAATGTAAGGCGGCTCAGAGTGGATCGCTGAGGCTCAGGTGAATCGGGGCTTTTCCAGGTCGGATTTTTTGGGGATTTTTGGGTTTTTCCAGGATTTCCCTGCACTCCCGAGCCCTCACCTCCTTGAAGAGCCACAGGCTGGAAGTATTGAGGGGATTTGGATGATTTTGGGGGATTTGGGTGAATTTAGAGCATCTTAGGGTTGATTGCTGAGCGCAATTTGCTGAATTAGGGCTGAGCGAGTTTGGCATTTCCAGGTCGGATTTTTTGGGGATTTTGGATTTTTCCAGGATTTCCCTGCACTCCGAGCCCTCACCTCCTCAAAGAACCACAGGCTGAAAGTATTGAGGAGGATTTGGATGATTTTGGGGTAGTTTGGGTGAGTTTAGAGCAGCTCAGGGTGGATCGCTAAGGCTCAGGTGAATTGGGGCTTTTCCAGGTCGGATTTTTGGGGATTTTTGGGTTTTTTGTTTTTTTCCAGGATTTCCCTGCACTCCCGAGCCCTCACCTCCTCGAAGAGCCGCAGGCTGTAGGTGTTGTCGTCGTCAGCGAAGTACACCACGCCCGGCTCGTCGCTGCCCCGCGTGTCCCGCAGCCAGCGCAGCGCCCGGTTCCGCTGCTCCGCCCCCGCGGGAACAGCCACGACGGGTCCCCGGGACCCCCGCAAATCCGGGGGGTCTCCGCGCTCAGGTGAGTGAAGGAGACCCCCGAAGCTGCTTAACACGCCCCCCACCAGAGCCGAGGGGCGGCGGCGTCCTCGACCACCACCCAGTGCAGGGGCGGGGACGTGGAGCAGAGTCTGCGAGAGGCGAACGAGCTCCGCCTTCTGCACCGGCCTGGGGGAGAAATGGGGCTGGGGGCGGCCTGGGGGTCTCAGGGATCCCGGGGGTCCGGGGAAGGGGATCAGGTGGGGTTAAAGGGGAGTAAACGGGGCTGGGGTTGTAGCGGGTCTGCATTCTGCAGCGGCCTGGGGGGAGAAATGGGGCTGGGGGCGGCCTGGGGGTCTCAGGGGATCCCGGGGGGTCGGGGGAATCGGGGAAGGGATCAGGTCGGGTTAAAGGGGAGTAAATGGGGCTGGGGGCGGCCTGGGGGCGAGAAATGGGTCTGGGGGTGGTCTGGGGGAGTGAAATGGGGCTGGGGGGGCTGGGGGTGGTCTGGAGGGGGTGAAATGGGTCTGGGGGCATCTGGGGGGGCTGGGGGTGGTCTGGAGGGGGTGAAATGGGTCCGGGAAAATGAGGGGGGTGTATTAAATGGGTCTGGGGGCGGTCTGGGGGTCCCAAGGGGTCAGGAGGGGATCAAGGCTGGCAGGGGAGGGGAAATTGGGGCTGGGGGCTGCAGCAGCTTCACCTAGGGGAAAATGGGGGGGCTAAATGGGTCTGGGGGCGGCCTGGGGTGTGAAATGGGTCTGGGGGCTGGGCGGGGTGTGGGGAGGGGTCTCACCTGGCGTAGGTCGGGGTCACCACGTAGATGGGGGGCAGCGCCGCCTCTTCCCCCCCCTGCGCCCCCCCCGGAGCAGCCGCGGCGCCGCTGGGGCTCGGGGGGCAGGGGCAGGGCCGGCCTGGGGAGGGAGGGGCGTCAGGGACCCCCAGACACACCCGGACCCCTCCCAAATTCCCTCTCGGGGCCCCCCCCCCGGGGAGCAGGGACCCGGAAATTTCCATCAAAGCCCCCCAAAATCTCCTCGAATCACCCCAAACACCCCCAGGCCTCAAATCCCCCTCCGCAAAATCGCCCCCAGACCCCCAAAATCCACCCAACCCCCCAAAATCGGCCCCAGACCCCTCTGGACCCCCCCAAATCCCCCTCAGATCTCCCCAAAATCGCCCCCAGACCCCACAAATCCTCCAGATCTTCCCTAAAGCCCCCCAGAGACCCCTCTGGACCCCCCAAATTCTCTCAGATCACCCCAAACCTCCCCAGACCCCCCAAACCACCCCAAAATCGCCCCCAGACCCCCCAAATCCGCGCCAACCCCCCCAGATCCCTCTAGACCCCCCCCAATTCCCTCTCGGAGGGCGCAGCGCAGCCCGGAGGGTTCAGACCCCCAAAATCCCCCCAAAATCCCCCCAGGCGCTCACCCAGCTCGCGCAGGGCACAGAAAAGCCCCACGAGCGACACCACGAAATAAACGAGGAAAATGTTCCTGAGGCGCAGCCGCATGGCGGGGGGTCTGGGGGTCTGGGGGTCCTGGGGGTCTCAGGGGCTTCCTGGGGGGTCTAGGGGGCCCCGGGGGTCTCAGGGGGTCTCGAGGGGTCCTGGGGGGTCTCAGGGGGTCCTGGGGGTCTTAGGGGGGTCCTGGGGGGTCCCGGGGGTCTCAGGGTCCCGGTCTCACATCCCTCCCCCCGGAGGTCAACAGCTCCTCCCAGTGTTCCCAGTTCACTCCCAGTCCGTTGTTCCCCTCCCAGTTTCCCCCCAGTCCCAGTTCCCTCCCAGTGCGGACGTGGCGCTGCCGGCGGCCCCGGGCTCGGGGGGTCTCAGGGGTTCCTGGCGCTGCCGGGGGTCCCTGGGGAGGGGTCGGGGTCCCGGGGGGTGGTCTCGGAGAGGGGGAGGGGCAGGGGCGGCTTCAGGGGGCGCGGAGGCTCCGGTGGGGCAGCACTTCCGGTCTGACCGCCACTTCCGGTCCGCCCTTCCAGTGTTCCTTCCTGCCCCCAGCTCCCGCGGCTGAAAGTTCCGGAAGTCGCAAGAAAGGTTCCGACCCCCCCCCCCCGCCCCCCCGCTCGAGATTCCCAAAATTCCCGTTTTTATTTGGTTTTATTTCGTGTTTTATCAAAACTCCGCGCGGCGCCGCGCCTCCCCCACCTTCCTCCCCCTCCCAGACTCCCCCGTGCCGCGGGGGGGACCAACTCTGCCCCTCCCTCCAAAGAAGGGGAGGGGTCCCCAAAAAACCCCCCGAGGGTGGGGGAGGGGCGGAAGAAGGAGGGGAGGGGAGCGGGGGTCGCACAGAGTCTTGGTCCCCAACCCCCCTCGACGCGACCCTCACACGAATTTGGGGGGGAACCCCGATTTAGGGGGTTTCAGACCCCCCAACCCCCCAATTTGGGGGAAGGCAGAGTCACCCCCAGCCTCAAATTTGGGGGCTGAGACCCCAAACCCACCCCCAAAATTTGGGACAAAACGGGGAGGCTCAACCCTCATTTTGGGTACCCCTGATTTGGGGGGTCTGACCCCTCATTTGGGGGGCTCAATCCTCACTTTGGGGGTCTCAACCTCTAATTTGGGGGCTCACTCTTCATTTTGGGAACTCAACCCCCCACCCCCAATTCTGGGCTCCTCAAACAGCGGTGTCTTCCTGGGGTTTTTTTTTGGGGGGGGGGATGTTGGGTTTTGGGGGCTCTGGGGGCCCGGGGGTTGGGGGGATTTTGGGGGGTCAGGGGCCCCCCGTCCATTATCGCAGGGAGATGCTCCAGTCGTCCCCGATGGGGACCCCCGGGCGCCGCAGGGTCAGCACCGAAGCAGCGGGGTCGTGCTGGAACTGCAGCGGGGTCTGCGAACCGTCTGGGGGGCACGGAAACCGCGGTCAGGGACCCCGAAATCAGGGTCAGGGACCCCAAATTCCGGGTCACGGACCCCAAAATCGGGGACAGGGACCTCAAAATCGGGGTCAGGAACTCGAAATCGGGGTCAGGGACCCCAAATTCGAGTCATGGACTCCCAAATTCCAGTTCTGGGATCCCAAATTCCGGGTCAGGGACTCAAATTCCGGGTCATGGACCCCAAAATCGGGGTCAGGGACCTCAAAATCAGGGTCAGGAACTCGAAATCGGGGGTCAGGGACCCCAAATTCAGGTCAGGGACCCCAAATTCCGGGTCAGGGATCCCAAATTCTGAATCAGCAACACCAAATTCTGGGTCAGGAACCCCAAATTCCGGGTCACGGACCCCAAAATCGGGGGTCAGGGACCCCAAATTCCAGTTCAGGCGTCCGAAAATTAGGGTCAGGGATCCCAAATTCTGGATCAGGGAGCCCAAATTCCAGGTCAGGCACTAAAAATTCCAAGTCAGGGACCCCAAGTTTCAGCTCAGGGACTCCAAAAACTCACCAGGAACAGAAAAACCCCTCAAGAACCTTAAAACGTCAGCTCACGGACCCCAAAACCCATAAGGAACCCAAAATACTCCCCTCAGAAAGCTGAAATTCCACCTGAGGGATCCCAAAGTCCCCTCAGGAACCCCAAATCCTCCCTCAAGGACCCCAAATTATCCTCAGAAATCAAATATTCTCTCAGGGATAACAAAATTCCTCAAGGATCCCAAATTCTCCCACAGGGATCCCAAAAATCACTCAGGGAACTCCAAAAATCTCCTCAGAATCCCCCAAATCCTCCCCTGGCTCTCCCCTCATTGTCCACCCTGAGCTCTCCAGCCACCCCACCCCAGGATTGACCCAAAATCCCCAAAATCCACCCTAAACCCCCAAAATCCCCCAAAACCCCCAGGGACCCCAAAATCCCCCTTACCGTGGGTGGTCAGCAGGGCGCTCTCTGGCCACCCCACCCCAGGATGACCACTCCAAAACCCCCAAAACCCCCAAATCCACCCTAAAACCCCCAAAACCCCCCAGGGACCCCAAAAATCCCCCTTACCGTGGGTGGTCAGCAGGGCGCTCTCTGGCCACCCCACCCCAGGATGACCACTCCAAAACCCCCCAAAATCCCCCAAATCCACCCTAAAACCCCTCAAAACTCCCCCAGGGACCCCAAAAATCCCCTTACCGTGGGTGGTCAGCAGGGCGCTCTCTGGCCGCCCCACCCCAGGATGACCACTCCAAAACCCCCAAAAACCCCCAAATCCACCCTAAAACCCCAAAAATCCCCCAAATCCCCCAGGGACCCCAAAAATCCCCCCCTTACCGTGGGTGGTCAGCAGGGCGCTCTCTGGCCGCCCCACCCCCAGGATGACCACTCGCTCCAGCCAGGCCGGGCTGGACATGGACCCAGCGGGGGTCAGCGGAGCTGGGGGGAACAGGCAGGTCATGGGGGGTCACAGCCCCAAAATCCCCCAAAAATCCCCCAGACTCATCAACCCAATCACAGACAATGCCCAGGAAAACAGCGAATTTGGGGTACTTTTGGCCTGTTTTTGGGTTATTTAAGTACCTGGCTGTGAGGGTGCCTGGGGGCTGTTTTAGGGTATTTTTGGGGTGTTTGAGGGATTTAGGGCCTTTTTCAGGTATTTTGGGTACCTGGCCATAAGGGTTCCCAGGGGCTGTTTCGGGGTGGATTTGGGGTGTATTTTTCACTATTTTGGTTATTTTTGGGGTTGTTTTTTCCTTCTTGTTTTCCCGCCCTTTTCCCCCCTCACGTTTCCCACCCTTTTCCCCCTCACATTTCCCGCCTTTTTTTCCCCTCACATTTCTCTTTTTCCCCTGACTTTTCTCGCCCTTTTCCCTCACATTTTCCACCCTTTTTCTCCCCTCATGTTTCTCTTTTTGTCCCCTCACATTTCCCTTTTTCTCCCCTCAAATTTCCCACCCTTTTCTCCCCTCACATTTCTCTTCTTTCCCCTCACATTTGCCTTCTCCCATCTCACATTTCCGCCTTTTTTTCCCCTCACGTTTCCCTTTTTCCCCCACTTTTCTGGCCCTTTCCCCCCTCATGTTTCTCTTTCCCCCCTCACATTTCCTACTCTTTTCTACCCTCATGTTTCCTTCTTTCCCCTCACATTTGCCCTTTTCTGCCCTTTTCCCCCTCTCATGTTTCCCACCTTTTCTCCCTCACATTTCCCTTTTCCCCTCAAGTTTCCCTTTTTCCCCTCACGTTTCCCACCTTTTTGTCCCCTCACGTTTCCCTTTTCCTCCCCCTCACTTTTCTTGCCCTTTTTCCCCTCACGTTTCCCTTTTCTCCCCCTCACATTTCCCTTTTCCCCCTCACATTTCCCTTTTCTCCCCTCATATTTCCCTTTTTTCACCTCACGTTTCCCTTTTCCCCCTCACATTTCCCATCTTTTTCCCCCTCACGTTTCCCGCCCTTTTCCCCCTCATGTTTCCCTTTCTCCTCTCACGTTTCCCACCCTTTTCTCCCCTCACGTTTCCTTTTTCCCCACACATTTGCCTTTTTCTCCCCACGTTTTCCCACCTTTTTCTTCCCTCACGTTTCCCGCCCTTTTTCCCCTCACATTTTCCTTTTTCTCCCTCACTTTTCTTGCCTTTTCCCCCCTCACATTTCCCACCCTTATTCTCCCCTCAATTTCCCACCCTTTTCTCCCCTCACGTTTCCCTTTCTCCCTTCACGTTTCCCTTTTCCCCTCACATTTCCCTTTTCTCCCCTCACATTTCCCTTTCTCCCCTCACGTTTTCCTTTCTTCCCCTCACATTTTCCCGCCCTTTTTCCCCTCACGTTTCCGCCCTTTCTCCCTTTTCTTTCCCTTTTTTCCCCTGAGGTTTTGGGGTGTTTTGGGTACCAGGCCATGAGAGTACCCAGGGGCTATTTTTGGCTGGGGTTTTTTTTGCATATTTTAGGATATTTTAGGATATTTTTAGGGTATTTTTGGGGTACCTGGAAGTGAGTGTGCCATTAGCGAAACCAAAGTGCCAGTGCAGGAATTGGTTTATGGGGCATTTTGGGGCCGTTTTTTGAGGTACCTGACAGTCAGGGTACCCTGGGGCTGTTTCAGGCAGGGTTTTTGGAATATTTCAGGATTCTTTAGAATATTTTTGGGATATTTTGGGTACCTGGAGGTGAGGGTGCCGTTAGCGAAGGCGAAGTGCCGGTGCAGGAATTCGTTTTTGGTAGGCGTGGTTGAAGCTGACCCCATCATCCAGGTATAGCTCCCCTCCGCCGTGCCCTGAAGGATAAAACAGGGTTTGGGGGGGTCCTGGGGAGAGATTTTGGGAGGTTGGGGGGTCCCAGAAGGGTTTGGGGGTCCTGGGGCTGAATCTTAGAGGATTTGGGGAGGTCCTGGGGGTTTAGGGAGAGGGGCAAATGAGGGGTCTGGGGGTGTTTAAGAGAGTTTTTAGGGGTCCCAGGGAGGGTTTTTGGGGTCCCTGGGGGGAGTTTGGGGTCCCTATACTCACCTGAGGGCTTTTTTGGGGTCTCTGCACTCACCTGAGAGCATTTTTGGGGTCCCTGGGAGAGTTTTTAATGGTTTTGAGATCCCCACACTTAACCGTGGGAGTTCTTGGGGTCCCTGCACTCACTTGTAGGCATTTTTGGGGTCCCTGTGCTCACCTGTGGGCATTTATGGGGTCCCTGGGAGGGGTTTTTAGGGGTTTGGGGTCCCCCACTCACCTGGGGGCTCAGGGCCACGTAGAGGGTGAAGGGTCGCCCTCATGGCCTCGGTGGAGCGCCGGGGCCGGTCCTGCCGCGGGATCACCGTCCCCCCACGCTGGTACACTGGGATCTGAGGGGCACAGGGGGGTCAGCACCCCAAAAACCCCATAAAGAATCCCAAAATCCCCCCAAAACCCACCCAAAAAAATACCCAAGTCACACCCAGCGCTTGAGGTAATTTTGATCACTTCGCCCCCACATTGAAACACAGGGATATGGGGGGAGGATCCAGGAGGTTTTTGGGGTCTCCAGGGGGATTTTGGGGTCTCCATTGAAGTTCTGGGGTGTCCAGAGAGGTTTTTGGGGTCCCAATCCCCTCCCCGAACCCCTTGAGATCCCCAAATAACCCACTGAGGGTGCTGAGGGTGATGAGCACCACCCTCGCCATGCAGGACCAGGGGAGGATTTTGGGGTGTTTAGGAAATTTTAGGGTCTCCTGAGGGTTTTGGGGTCCCAGCCTCCCCTCCCAAACCCCTTGAGCCCCCAAAAACTCACAGAGCTGAGGGTGACGGGCACATAGAGGGTCTGGGGCGCCTTGTACTGCTCGTGGGTCTCATCCTCGTACCAGACCTGGGGGAGATGTAAATTTGGGGTTCAGGGAGTCCTGCACCCCAAAAACCCTAAAAAACCCCAAAACCCCTCACTCACCTCTCCCTCCCCGGGCAGGTAGACGTTGACCCCGCGGGCGCCCTGCTCTGTCACGGGGTGCACCAGGAGCACCCGGTCTGGGGGACAGGGGTCAGCATGGGGAAACCCCCAAGTGTGACCCCAAAAGGGGTCACAGACACCCCAAAAAGGGAGTCAGGGATCCTAAAGGGGTCAGGGACTCCCCTCACCGATCAGGTACTGGTCATCCATGGCGAAGGTTTGGGGGTCATCCGGGAATTCCATCCACAGTGGCCTGGGGGACAGCAGGATTTGGGGTAAGTGGGGTCAGGGGGTTTGGGGTCATTTTGGGAGTTTGGGGTCAGGGGATTTGGAGTCAGGGGGTTTGGGGTCAAGGATTTGGGGTCAGTGGAGTCAGGGGGTTTGGGGTCATGGGGTTTGGGATCAGGGATTTGGGGGCATTTTGGGAGTTTGGGGTCAGGGATTTGGGGTCAGGGATTTGGGGTCAGTGGGGTCAGGGGTCAGGGGGGTTCGGGGGTCAAGGATTTGGGGTCAGTGGGGTCAGGGGTTTGGGGTCATGGGGTTTGGGGTCAGTGGGGTTTGGGGTCAGTGGGGTTTGGGGTCAGGGATTTGGGGTCAGTGAGGTTTGGGGTCAGGGGGTTTGGGGTCAGGGATTTGGGGGCATTTTGGGAGTTTGGGGTCAGGGATTTGGGGTCAGGGGTTTGGGGTCAGGGAGGATTTGGGGTCAGGAGGATTTAGGGTCAGGGATTTGGAGTCAGGGGATTTGGGGGTGTATTGGGGGTTTGGGGTCAGAGGTTTGGGTTTGGAGGATTTGGCGTTATCCTGAATGGATTAAGGGTTACCCAGGTGTGTTTTTGGACTGGATTTGGTGGTTTGGGGCTGGATTTGGGGTTTTTGGGCTGGATTTGGGGTTTTGGGGTCCCCATGTCATGACAGGAATTCTCTGGCAATGGCAGCGATATCGTTACGTAGCACAGGGGGATCAGGGGGGATTGCGGTTATCCTGGATGGATTTAGGGGTTACCCAGGCAGGATTCTAGGGTGGATTTGGGGTTTTTGGGGTGGGTTTGGGGATTTTGGCTCCCCACCTCATGACAGGGACTCCTGGCGGTGGCAGCGGTAGAAGGCCGTGTACCACAGCGGGATGAGGGGGGACTGGGGTTATCCTGGGTGGATTTAGGGTTACCCAGGTGTGTTTTTGGGGTGGCTTTGGGGATTTTGGGGTGCCCCACCTCATGACAGGGACTCCCTGGCGGTGGCAGCGGTAGAAGCCCGTGTACCACAGCGGGATCAGGGGGATTTGGATTATCCCAGGTGGGATTTGCTGTATCTCAGGTGTGTTTTTGGGGTGGGTTTGGGGTTTTTGGGGTGCCCCACCTCATGACAGGGACTCCCAGGCGGTGGCAGCGGTAGAAGGCCGTGTACCACAGCGGGATGAGCGCGTAGCGCCGCCGCAGCGCGTGCCGCACCAGCTGCAGGTGCTCGGGCCGCAGCAGCCAGGGCTCGCGCCGCGCCGTGTCCAGGTGCGCGTGGGCGCGGAAGAAGGGCTGGAACGCCCCGGCCTGGTACCAGCGCACCTGCAGCTCCGCGCCCGGGTTCTGGAAAAACCCGCCCACGTCCGCTGCGAGAGGGACAGGGAGAGAGTGAGCCTGGGGCCTGAGCAGGAGCCTGAGCCCAGCCTCAGCCTGGTCCTGGTCCCAACCTGGATCTTGGTCCTGATCCTGAGCCTGATCCTGGTCCTGATCCCAGTTCTGAGCCTGATCCCAAATCCTGAGCCTGATCCCAGCCTGGATCCTGATCCTGATCCTGAGCCTAATCCAAGCCTGATCCCAGCCTGGTCCCAATCCTGATCCTGATCCCAGCCCAGATCCTGGTCCCACACCTCGTTCCTGATCTGATCTCAGCCCAGATCCTTGTCCTAGTCCTGATCCTGATCCCAGACTGGTCCCGTTCCCAGTCCTGATTCTGATCCCAGCTCAGATCCTGGTCCCAAATCCCAGCCCTGATCTAATCCCAGTCTGGATCCCAGATCCTGGTCGTGATCCTGATCCCAGCCCATATCCCAATCCTGGTTCAGGTCCTGATCCCAATCTTGGTCCTGATCCCAATCCTGGTCCCAGCCTTGATCCCATTCCTGATCCTGGTCCTGATCCAGATCCCAATCCTGGTCCCAAACCCATTCCTCATCCTGATCCTGATCCCATTCCTATTCCGGATCCCAGCTCTGATCCCATCCCTGACCCCATCCCCAATCCCTGACCCATCCCCAAATCCCTGACTCCATTTCCTATCCCATCCCCAATCCCTGACCCCATTTACTATCCCATATCCCAACTCCTGACCCCATCTGCTATCCCATATCCCACCCCCTGCCCCCATCCCCATCACTCCCAGTCTGCCCAGTTTGCCCAGTTTGCTCACCCCCGCAGAAGGCCAGCCCGGCCAGCCCAAAGCTCAGGCACATGGGGATGGAGATCCGCAGATGGTCCCACTCGGCCGTGTTGTCCCCGGTCCAAACGGCGCCTGGGGGGTTTGGGGGGGATCAGGGGGGGCTCCCCTCCATCCTGGCCCCTCCCTGAATTCCAGGATTTGCCCAAAATCCCGGGATTTGCCCCCAGATCCTCACCGTAGCGCTGGGAGCCGGCGAAGAAGGCGCGGCTGAGCACGAAGGGCCGGAGGCGCCCGCCCGAGCGCCGGATCTGCCCCTCGGCCGTGGCCTTGTGCTGGGCATGGGACAAACGGGATCAGGACCCCAAACCCAGCCCAAACATCAGCAAAAACCACATCCCAAATCCCAGCCCAAATATCAGCAAAAACCCCACCCCAAACCCAGCCCAAACCCCATCACAAACCCACCCCAAACCCAGCCCAAATACACCCCAAACTCCAGCCCAAACCCAGCCCAAACCCCATCACAAACCCACCCCAAACCCAGCCCAAATACACCCCAAACTCCAGCCCAAACCCACCCCAAACCCCAGCCCAAACCCCACACCAAGCCCAGCCCAAATCCCAGCCCAAACCCAGCCCAAACCCAGCCCAAACCCAGCCCAAACCCCAGCCCAAACCCCAGCCCAAACCCAGCCCAAACCCAGCCCAAACTTCAGCAAAAACCCCAGCCCAAACCCCAGCCCAAACCCAGCCCAAACCCAGCCCAAACCAAGCCCAAACCAAGCCCAAACCCAGCCCAAACCCAGCCCAAACTGCTCAAGGTTTAGAGGGGGTCTCTGAGGGGTTCGAGGGGCTCTGGGATGTCGGGATTTTTGGTGTTCCCTCTGGGATTTCAGCGGTGTCCCTGGGGGTATTTTGGCAGTTTTTGGGGGTCTCTCACCACGTAGAGCCCGTAGAGGTTGTGCAGCTCGCGGTGCTCCCAGCCCCCGAAGTGCCGCTAGCGTCCTTGTGCATCGTCACCTCGGGGCCGCTGAACACCGACGGCTCGTTCATGTCGTTCCACGTGAACAGCGCCTCCGTCGAGCCCTGGGGGGGCCAAAATCAGCCAGGGCACCCCAAAATATGGGGAGGGAGGTCCTAAAAACCCCCAGGGGATCCCCAAAATACCCAAAAGCCAAAGTGGGGTCTCCAAAATGACACAGAGGTAGGAGGGATTTCTGGGGGGCCTAAAACTAGGGAGGGGTTGAGGCTCAGGAGGGCCCCAAAAATCAGTGGAGAAACCCCAAAAATAGGGGAGGGTGTCTAAAACCTCCCAAGGGTTCCTCAAAGTCCCCCCAAAAAGATGGGAGGGGAGAAGGAAAAACGCCAAAGGAGAGTGAGAGGAGGAAAAGGGTGGGGAGAGAAATTTGAGGGGTCCAAGGGCTCTGGGGGGTCTGAGAATGTTTTGAGTGAGTCCTGGGATTCTGGGGGGTCTGAGAGAGATTTGGGGGTCTGAGTAGAATTTTGGGGGGTCTGAGTGGGATTTGGGGGGGTTCTGACTGGGATTTTGGGGTCTGACTGAGATTTTGCGGGTCCCCACCTCGTACTGGTCGAAGGCGAACATGTTCGCCACCACTCGCGCATCTCGGGGGTTCCCGTGAAGTCGGGGGTACGCCCGAGGGAGCCTGGGGGGGCAGGGGGGCTTATGAGCCCCCTGGAGACCCCAAAATCCCCCCAAACCACCCCAAAATTCCCCCAAACCACCCCAAAATCCCCAAACCACCCCAAAATCCCCCCAGCCCCTCTAACTGGACCAGCACCAGCCTTTGTTACCGTTGCCATCCTTGCTTTTGATGTGAAACTTCTTGACCACCCAGAGACCCCCAGAAATCCCCTCAGGAGCCCCCCAAAACCCCCCCAAATCCCCCCAGCCCCACTGACCGGGCCAGCACCAGCCCTCGTAGTCGTTGCCATCCTTGGTTTTGGCGTAGAGGCCCCGAGCTCTGAGCTCCGAGTGCACCCGGTACCCGCTGTCCACCTTGATGTGGGGGTCCACGATGCTGACCATCTGCGGGGCAGGGTCCGGGGGGTCAGTGTCCAGGGAACATCCCCAAATTCCCACCCCATCCCAAACCTGGACACAAGCACACCCACAGTGACCCCAAAGCGCCTTTGTGGGGTCCCGCTGTCACTGTCTGGGCAGGGATGACCCCAATTCCGTTCCTGATCCTGATCCCAATGTCCAGCCTGTTCCTGGTCAGATTCCAATCCCATTTTCCATTTTCTATCTCCCATCCCAACCCAAACCCCATTCCCCACCCCAGTCCTGTTCCTGCTCCCAATCCCATTCCCAAACCCAAACCCAGACTGAACCCCAATTCCACTCCTGTTCCCAAACCCAATCCCCATCTCCACCCTGATTTTGGGGCTGCCAACCACTTGGGAGCTCCGGGAATTTTGCAGGACCCCATCCCAATCCCCACCCTGTGTTTCCAGGCCATCATCCTCCATGAATTTGGGATTTTTCTGCATGATCCCATCCCAAGCCTATCCCCACCCCATTCCCAATCCCCACCCTGCTTTTCCAGGCCGCCAGGTGCTCCAGCATCCTCCGTAAATTTGGGATTTTTGCAGGACCCCACCTCAATCCCCACCCGGTGTTTCCAGGCCAGCATCCCCCACAGATCTGGGGTTTTTCAGGACCCCGCTCAATCCCATCCCAATCCCCACGCTGTGTTTCCAGGCCAGCAACCCCCATGAATTTGGGATTTTTGCAGGATCCCAGCCCAACCCCATCCCCACCCCATTCCCAATCCCCACCCTGCATTTCCAGGCCAGCATCCCCCAGAGATTTGAGATTTTGCAGGACCCCACCCCAATCCCTATCCCAATCCCAATCCCATCTTCATTCTGCATTTCTAGGCCAGCAACCCTGTGGATTTGGGATTTTTGCAGGATCCCACCTCAATCCTACCCCATCCCCATCCCCATCCCCACCCCTGCGTTTTCTGGGCCAGCACCCCTGTGGATTTGGGATTTTGCAGGATCCCACCCCATCCCCATCCCCACCCTGCGTTTTCCAGGCCAGCCCTCCTGTGGATCTGGGATTTTGCAGGATCCCACCCCAATCCCACCCCCATCCCCACCCTGCGTTTCCGGGCCGCCAGGTGCTCCAGGAACTTTGGGATTTTTCAGGACCCCAACCCATCCCCACCCCAATCCCACCCCATCCCCACCCTGCGTTTTTAGGCCAGCACCCCTGTAGATTTTGGATTTTTCAGGACCCCACCCCATCCCCACCCCAATCCCCATCCCCATCCCCACCCTGCATTTCCAGGCCAGCATCACCCATGGATTTGGGATTTTTGCAGGACCCCAATCCCATCCCCATCCCCACCCTGCGTTTCCAGGCCAGCACCCCTGTAGATTTCGGATTTTTCAGGACCCCACCCCATCCCCACCCCAATCCCACCCCCATCCCCACCCTGCGTTTCCGGGCCTCCAGGTGCTCCAAGAGCTTTGGGATTTTTCAGGACCCCACCCCATCCCCACCCCAATCCCATCCCCATCCCCACCCTGCGTTTCCGGGCCACCAGGTGCTCCAGCATCCTGCGTGGGTTGGGGAACTTAGCCGGGTCCCAGGTGAAGTAGCGCTTGCCGTCGGCGTGCTCGATGTCCAGCCACAGCACGTCCAGGGGCAGCTCGTGCTCCTCGAAGCCCCTCTCCACGGCCTCCACGTCCGCCTCGTCCTGGTAATTCCAGCGGCTCTGGTGGTACCCCAGCGAGAACAGGGGGCAGCGCCTGCGTGCCTGGAGAGGGGAAACGGGACTGGAACCCCACAAAGAACCCCAAAAATGGTGTCCCCATCCCAATGTCCCAGTGTCCCCAGTGTCCCCTCCCAGTGGCCCCAGTGCCTCATCACAGTGTCCCATACCGGTCCAGTCTCCCCTACTGGTATCCCTGTCCCCATCCCAGTGTCTCCAGTGTCCCATTCCAGTGTCCCCTCCCAATGCCCCCAGTATCCCCAATGCCCCCAGTACTCCCAGTATCCTGCACCGATCAGTCTCCCGTACTGATGTCCCAGTGTCCCCTCCCAGTGTTCCCCTTCCAGTGTCCCAGCGTCCCCAGTGTCTCAGTGTCCCTCCCAGTGCTCCCAGTGTCCCATACTGGTGAGTTTCCCATCCCAGTGTCCCCAGCGTCCCTTCCCAGTGTCCCAATGTCCTGTACCAGTCAGTTTCCCATCCCAGTGTCCCCTCCCAGTGCTCCCAGTGTCCCTTACCAGTCAGCCTCCCGTATTGGTATCCCTGTCACCATCCCAGTGTCCCGGTGCCCCCAGTGTCCCCTCCCAGTGCTCCCAGTGCCTCCTACCGGTCGGTTTCCACCCCAGTGTCCCCTCCCAGTGCTCCCAGTGCCCGTACCGGTCAGTTTCCCACCCCAGTGTCCCCTCCCAGTGCTCCCAGTGCCCCGTACCGGTCGGTTTCCCACCCCAGTGTCCCCTCCCAGTGCTCCCAGTGCCCGTGCACGGTCAGTTTCCCACCCCAGTGTCCCTCCCAGTGCTCCCAGTGCCCCGTACTGGTCAGTTTCCCACCCCAGTGTCCCCTCCCAGTGCTCCCAGTGCCCCGTACCGGTCGGGTTTCCCACCCCAGTGTCCCCTCCCAGTGCTCCCAGTGCCCCGTACCGGTCAGTTTCCCACCCCAGTGTCTCCTCCCAGTGCTCCCAGTGCCTCATACCGGTCAGTTTCCCACCCCAGTGTCCCCTCCCAGTGCTCCCAGTGCCCGTACCGGTCAGTTTCCCACCCCAGTGTCTCCTCCCAGTGCTCCCAGTGCCTCATACCGGTCAGTTTCCCACCCCAGTGTCCCCTCCCAGTGCTCCCAGTGCCCGTACCGGTCAGCCTCCCGTACTGGGCGCTGACATCAACCGGCCCGGCCCCAGCAGCAGGAACACGTCGATGACGCCGCTCTCGGACATCCAGCGCACCTCGGTCTGGGGGTCTCGCCCCCCTGCATGTAATCCAGCAGCTTCCCAAAAGGGTCTGGGGGTGGCACAGGGGTCAGCAACCCCAGATTCCCTCTGGGATAAACAGAGACCCCAAATCCCCCCCAGGAGCCCCCCCCATGTAATCCAGGAGCTCCCAAAAGGGTCTGGGGTGGCACAGCAGGTCAGCAACCCCAGATTCCCACTGGGATAAACAGAGACCCCAAATCCCCCCAGACTACCCCAAATCCCCTCTTGCACCTTCCCAGCAGTTTTTGGAGCTGATGTCCATCCAGTTCTTGGCTCTTCAGAGCCCCTCAGACCCCCAAATCCCCTTCAGGACTCTCTAAATCCCCTCTCAGAACTTTGGAGCCTATGTCCACCCAGGACTCCCCAAACCTCCCTAAAACTCCCCAAAGCCCCCCAAAACCCCTTCAGGACTCCCCAAATCCTCCCCCTCAGACCTTCCCAGCCATGTTGGAGCCGATATCCACCCAGGACTCCCCCAAATCCCCTTCAGGACCCCCAAACCCTTTCAGGACTCCCCAAATGCCTCCCCAGACCTCCCCGGCCGTGTTGGAGCCGATGTCCACCCAGGACCCCCAAACCTCCCCTAAAACTCTCCCAAACCCTCCCAAGCCCCCTTCAGGACCCCCAAACCCCCTCAGACCTTGCCGGCCGTGTTGGAGCCGATGTCCACCCAGGGCCCCTGAAACCTCCCCTAAAACCCCCCAAACCCCCTTCAGGACCCCCAAACCCCTCTCAGACCTTGCCGGCCGTGTTGGAGCCGATGTCCACCCAGGACCCCTGAAACCTCCCCAAACCTCCCTAAAACCCCCCCAAACCCCCTTCAGGACCCCCCAAACCCCCCTCAGACCTTGCCGGCCGTGTTGGAGCCGATGTCCACCCAGGTCTCGGCGGCGTTGAGCCAGAAGAGGCCGAGGCTGAGGCGGGGCCGGTGGGCGAGCAGCAGGGGCACGGAGCCGTACAGAGCCATGGGGTTGAACAGCTCGTACTGGAACACGTCCAGGTTGTACAGGCGGTACGGGTCACCCCCCCTGGGGACAGGGCACGGCTCAGGGACACGGGGACAGCTCAGGGACACCCCAGGGTCACCCCCTGGGGACAGCTCAGGGACACTGCCAGGGGTGAGGGACAGCCCCAGCGTCACCTCCCCTGGGGACACAGGGACAGCTCAGGGACACTGCCAGGGGTCAGGGACATCCCCAGGGTCACCTCACCTGGGGACAGCTCAGGGACACGGGGACAGCTCAGGGACACTGCCAGAGGTCAGGAACATCCCCAGGGTCACCCCCTTGGGGACAGGGGAACAGCTCAGGGACACTGCCAGGGGTCAGGGACACTGTCAGGGGTCTGGGACAGCCCCAGGGTCACCCCCTGAGGGCACAGGGACGGCTCAGGGACACTGATAGGGGTCAGGGACATCCTCAGGGTCACCCCCTGGGGACATGAGGACAGGTCAGGGACACTGACAGAGGATCATGGACATCCCCAGGGTCACCCTCCCTGGGGACACGGGGACAGGATCAGGGATGCTGACAGGGCAGCAATGACATCCCCAGGGTTGTACAGGTGAAAGTCACCGCCTTGGGGACAGCAGGGACACCCCAGGGTGTCACTGTTACACCCACACAGCATCACTGCCATCCCTCTGCTGTCACTGCCACCTTGGTGCTGTCACTGTCACTCTGTCATTGTCCTCCCACGCTGGCACCAACCCCTCAGTGCCACTGTCACCCCCCATCTTGGTCCTGCACCCCCGTGTGCCTCTGTCCCTCTGTGCCCTCCCTACACCCCTGCAGTGTCCCTGGAGTGTCCCTACAGTGTCCCTAGCGTCCCCACAGTGTTCTCTCAATGTCCCTTCAGTGTCCCTGCACTGTCCTCAATATTTCCAGTGTCCCTGCCATGTCCCCAGTGTCCCCCCAACTTCCCCATGTCCCCACTGTCCCTGCAATGTCCCCATTGTCCCCAGTGTCTCTGCAGTGTCTCCTTAATGTCCCCCAGCACCCTCTCATGTTCCTGCAGTGTCCCCATGTCCCCAGTGTCCCCAGTACCCCCAATGTCCCCATGTCCCCACCATGTCCCCAGTGTCCCCACATCCCCATGTCCCCCACGTGTCCCCATTGTCCCCATGTCCCACCACGTCCCTCGTGTCCCCAGTGTCCCCCATGTACCCAATGTCCCCGCAGTGTCCCCATTGTCCCCATGTCCCCACTGTCCCTGCAGTGTCCCCATGTCCCCATGTCCCCAATGTCCCTAATGTCCCCAATGTCCCCATGTCCCCAATGTCCCCAATGTCCCCATATCCCCAATGTCCCCATGTCCCCAATGTCCCTAATGTCCCCACTGTCCCTGCAGTGTCCCCCATGTCCCCATGTCCCCATGTCCCCATGTCCCCAATGTCCCCATGTCCCCAATGTCCCCAATGTCCCCATATCCCCAATGTCCCCATGTCCCCAATGTCCCTAATGTCCCCAATGTCCCCAGTGTCCCCGTGTCCCCAGTGTCCCCGTGTCCCCGCTCACTCGGTGGGCCGCAGCCGCGCAGGTTGTCGGGGCGTGCTCGGGGATGCCGTACACGTCTTTCGAACCCGGGCAGGGAGAAATCCAACCCCACCGAGGTGGGTCCTGAGGGGAGGGGGGAGGTCACAGGGGTCCCCCGTGTCCCCCCCCAGTGTCCCCAGTGTCCCCAGCTGTCCCCACCGTAGGGTTTGCTGTCCGTGTGTGTTTTGAATGTCTCCTCCCACGCTCCCGGCTCCTCCTCGGGCTCTGCTGGAGGTTCCACGGGCTGGAGGGGGAAAAATCCTGTCAGGAAAAAGGGGACCCCTCCCCAAAAAAATGGGGAGGGGCTTTATTTGGGGTGTCCCATCCCAGAGTCCCCCCCTGTCCCCGTCACCTTCTCGCTCTGGGTGCTGCCAGTGCCATCCTCGGGCCCCTCCTGCGCCGCCCCCTCCTCGCCTGGGGGGTCCTTGGGGGGGTCCCTGTGGGAATTTGGGGTCCTGGGGTGCCCCAAGGGGGGGCAGGGGGGCGACAGGGACACGGGGCACCCCCAGGACCCTGAATTTTGGGAGGACCTGGACCCCCAGCTGCTCCTGAGTGTGGGGAGGAGGATCTCCTCATTTTGGGGGGGCACAGACCCCCTGGCTGCACCTGACCCTTCAATTTGGGGGGGCACAGACACCCCGGCTGCTCTGACAGCCCTCCCCAATTTTAGGGGCCACGGGGACCCCCAAGCTGCTCCCTGCTCCCCCCTTTTTGGGGGGATTTGAACCCTTAGCTGCTCCTATCCCTCCCACCATCATGGGGGGATCCCTTTCGAGGGGGGGTCCGGGGGGATTTGGGGGCGCAGAGACGGCGGCGATTCCACGGATTTACCTACGGAAAAGGCTCTTGATCTTATCCCACACAGAACTAACTTTATCCGCCAGACTGGGGGTGGGGGGCACCAAAACAGAAACACAGAGAGTCAGCGCGGCCCCCCCGGCCCGTGGGGACCCCCTGGGCTTGGGGGGCGACCCCCGACCCCCCTCTGTGCTCTGGGGGACACCCCCCACCCCCCCCGAGGGCTTTGGGGGTTTTTGGGAGTATTTTGGGGTTTCTTTTTGTTTTTGTGATTTTTTGGGGGGGTGCTTTGAGGATTTTTTCTATCTTTCACGTTATTTTGGAATTGTTCTGAGGATTTTTTCTGTCTTTTGTGGGTTTTTTTGGAGAGTGCTTCAGATTTTTTTTGCTTGTTTTTTTGGGGTGTTTAACGGGATGTTTTACGGAATTTTTGTGCGAGTTTTTTTGGGGGATTTTGATGGGTTTTCAGAAGTTTTTTACGGTGTGTTTTTTGGAGGTTTTTTTGGGTTTTTCTGGGGGTGTTTTACACCTTTTTGGCGGTGTTTTGAATCTTTGTGTTCGTTTTTTGGGGTGTTTTACGGGATGTTTTACAGAACTTTCGTGTAAGTTTTTTGAAGATTCTGAGGGTTTTTTGGGGTGTTTTTGAGCAATACATTTTGGGTTTTTCTGAAAGTATTTTTGGGTGTTTACTGGGGATTTTTAAAGGTTTCCTCAGGTTTTCCTGGGGGTGATTTGGGGATGCTTTTACAGTTTTTGGCAGTGTTGTTCCGGTTTTTTTGGGTTTGTTCGGGTTTCCCTGGGGGTGATTTGGGGGTGTTTCTGCAGTTTTTGGGGGTGTTTTTCCAGTTTTTTCTGAAGATTTGTTCGGGTTTCCCTGGGGGTGATTTGGGGGTGTCTCTGCAGTTTTTGGGGGTGTTTTTCTGGGTTTTTGGGTTTGTTCGAGTTTTCCTGGGGGTGATTTGGGGTGTTTGTGCAGTTTTTGGGGTGTTTCGGGGGTTTGGGGTCACTCACGAGGTCAGCGGCGCCGCTGGTGCTCGAAGACGAGCAGCCAGCGGGCGTTAGCGCTACAGAGCAGCTCGCGCCCGCCGCCAGCAGGTCCAGGGCGAACGGGCGCTCCGTCACCAGCAGCCGGTGCCCGCCCGGCGCCCAGGGACAGCTCCAGCGTGCCCTCCTCACGGGCTGTCACCTCCAGCCTGGGGACAGGGGGTGGGACAGGGGTGAGCACCCAGAGCACCCAGGGACAGCTCCAGCGTGCCCTCCTCACGGGCTGTCACCTCCAGCCTGGGGACAGCAGGTGGGACAGGGGTGAGCATCCAGAGCACCCAGAGCACCCCAGAGCACCCAGGGACAGCTCCAGCGTGCCCTCCTCACGGGCTGTCACCTCCAGCCTGGGGACAGGGGGTGGGACAGGGGGTGAGCACCCAGAGCACCCAGAGCATCCCAGAGCATCCCAGAGCACCCAGGGACAGCTCCAGCGTGCCCTCCTCACGGGCTGTCACCTCCAGCCTGGGGACAGGGGGTGGGACAGGGGGTGAGCACCCAGAGCACCCAGGGACAGCTCCAGCGTGCCCTCCTCACGGGCTGTCACCTCCAGCCTGGGGACAGCGGGTGGGACAGGGGTGAGCACCCAGAGCATCCCAGAGCACCCAGAGTATCCAGAGCAGCCCAGAGCACCCCAGAGCATCCCAAAGCACCCCAGAGTATCCAGAGCATCCCAGAGCATCCCAGAGCACCCAGGGACAGCTCCAGCGTGCCCTCCTCACGGGCTGTCACCTCCAGCCTGGGGACAGGGGGGTGGGGACAGGGGTGAGCACCCAGAGCACCCAGAGAATCCCAGAGAATCCCAGAGCACCCAGAGCCCAGGGACAGTGTGCCCTCCTCACGGGCTGTCACCTCCAGCCTGGGGACAGGGGGTGGGACAGGGGTGAGCACCCAGAGCACCCAGAGCACCCAGGGACAGCTCCAGCGTGCCCTCCTCACGGGCTGTCACCTCCAGCCTGGGAACAGCAGGTGGGACAGGGGTGAGCACCCAGAGCACCCAGAGCACCCAGAGCATCCCAGAGAATCCCAATGCACCCCAGAGCACCCCAGAGTTTCCGGACCATCCCAGAGCATCCAGAGCATCCCAGAGCACCCAGGGACAGCTCCTCACGGGCTGTCACCTCCAGCCTGGGGACAGCGGGTGGGGACATGGGGTGAGCACCCCAGAGCATCCCAGAGCACCCAGAGTATCCAGAGCAGCCCAGAGCACTCCAGAGCATCCAGAGCACCCCAGAGTCAGCTCCAGCGTGCCCTCCTGTCCCCTGTCCCTGTCCCCTCACCTCTCAGGGATGGCAGTGTCCCTTGTCCCCTGTCCCTGTCCCCTCACCTCTCAGGGATGGCAGTGTCCCCTGCTCCCTCACCTCTCAGGAGTGGCAGTGTCCCCTGTCCCTGTCCCTGTCCCCTCACCTCTCGGCAGGCAGCTCCCCCAGCAGCACTCAGGGGGTGGCAGTGTCCCTGTGTCCCTGTCCCTGTCCCCTCACCTCTCGGCAGGCAGCTCCCCCAGCAGCACTCAGGGGTGGCAGTGTCCCCTGTCCCTGTCCCTGTCCCCTCACCTCTCGGCAGGCAGCTCCCCCAGCAGCACTCAGGGGTGGCAGTGTCCCTGTGTCCCTGTCCCTGTCCCCTCACCTCTCAGCAGGCAGCTCCCCCAGCAGCACGTCGGGCACCTGGAAGCGCGGCCGCAGCGGCGCCAGCTCCTGGATGCGCAGGCGCGTCACGTTCCCGGTGAGACCCCACACCTCCAGCAGCAGCGGCACCTGCGGGGACAGGGGCACCTGGAGCACGGGGACAGGGACACCTGGGCAACGGGGACATACGGGGACAGGGGCACCTGGGCACGGGGACAGGGACAGGGACACCTGGGCAACGGGGATACAGAGACAGGGGCACCTGGGCACGGGGACACGGGGACAGGGACACCTGGGCACGGGGATAGGGAGCACCTGGAGCACGGGGACACAGGGACAGGGGCACCTGGGCACGGGGACAGGGACAGGGACACCTGGGCACGGGGATACAGAGACAGGGGCACCTGGGCACGGGGACACAGGGACAGGGGCACCTGGGCACAGGGACAGGGACACCTGGGCACGGGGATAGGGGCACCTGGGCATGGGGATACAGGGGCACCTGGGCACGGGGATAGCGGCAACGTGGGCAACGGGGACAGGGGCACCTGGGCATGGAGACAGGGGCACCTGGGCACGGGGACACCTGGGCATGGGGACAGGGGCACCTGGGCACGGGGACACAGGGACAGGGACACCTGGGCACGGGGATATGGGCACCTGGGCATGGGGATACAGGGGCACCTGGGCACGGGGACAGGGGCACGTGGGCACGGGGACAGGGGCACCTGGGCATGGAGACAGGGGCACCTGGGCACGGGGACACCTGGGCATGGGGACAGGGGCACCTGGGCACGGGGACACAGGGACCGGGACACCTGGGCACGGAGACAGGGGCACCTGGGCATGGAGACACGGGGATATGGGCACCTGGGCACGGGGACAGGGGCACCTGGGCACGGACACAGGGACAGGGGCACCTGGGCACGGGGATACAGAGACAGGGGCACCTGGGCACGGGGAGAGGGACACCTGGGCACGGGGACAGGGACACCTGGCATGGGGACACGGGGACAGGGGCACCTGGGCATGGACACAGGGACAGGGACACCTGGGCACGAGGATACAGAGACAGGGGCACCTGGGCACGGGGACAGGGACACCTGGGCACGGGGACAGGGACACCTGGGCACGGGGACACGGGGACAGGGGCACCTGGGCACGGGGATACAGAGACAGGGGCACCTGGGCACGGGGATATGGGCACCTGGGCACGGGGATAGGGGCACCTGGGCACGGGGACAAGGTCACCTGGGAATGGGGACAGGGGACACAGTCATCTGGGCATGGGGACAGGGTCACCTGGGAGCCCCCACACCTGCAGCAGCAGCAGCACCTGCACTGGGGGAATGGGACGAGAGCACCTGGGGGCACCTGGACAGCCCCAGGGCTACCCCACACCTGGACAGGGGCACCTGGAGCACCCACATTTCCAACAGGTGGGACATGAGGTGAATGGAAGGACGTGGGGTCACCTGGGGTCACCCCCTGCAATGGTGGGGGACAGGCACAGGGCCAAAGTGTCACCAGCACCTTGCAAAAGTCAGGACAGCGGTCAGGTGGCACCTGGACATCGGGGGAAACGTGGGGGGCAGGGACACAGAGACCCCTCCTGTCCCCTCACCTGGGTGACATCACTGACCAGCGGGATCCTGTGACCTGTGACCCCCCTGTGACCTCTGTGACCCCTGTGACCCCTGTGACCCCCTGTGACCTCTGTGACCCCTCACCTGCGTGAGCTCGTTGACCAGTTGGATTTTGGCCACGTCGGGGCCGAGCTCCAGCGACTCCAGCAGTGCCCGGTACGGGGAGTTGCCGGGCTGGATCCGCCGCTGCCGCCTGCAGGGGGCACGGGGGGCCACAGGCCCTGAGTGACCCCCCGGGCCGCGCCCCCCCCACCCAGGTGCGTCCCCCCTCCACACCTGCAGAAGCCGCTCTGCTCGCACGTCTTGAAGTTGCTGCGGTCGACGGCGAGCGCGGCCCCGAGGCACAGGGTCACCCACAGCGGCCACCTGGGGGCACGGGGGTCAGAGCCCAAAATAGGAGAGAGACCCCCAAAATCCACCTGGGGGCACGGGGGTCAGAGCCCAAAAACAGAGAGACCCCTCCAAACCCACCTGGGGGGCACAGGGACGCCCCAAAACCCCCTGAGGTGGGCGCCGGGGGGTCAATAGCACCAAATCCCATCTGGGGGGAACCGTGGGGGGAATGGGGGTGTCAGGGAGACCCAAAATCACCGGGGGGCGGGAAGGGGGAGCAGAGACCACCC
The DNA here is from genome assembly GCA_034336685.1 of Luscinia luscinia. Lineage (NCBI taxonomy): Eukaryota > Metazoa > Chordata > Aves > Passeriformes > Muscicapidae > Luscinia > Luscinia luscinia. Next base: position 248,758 of record JAKWBO010000049.1, read on the forward strand.
CAAAATAGAGCTCAGGTGTGAACGGGGGGTTCAAGGTCCCCAAACGGACCCCAAAAAGCAGCGGGGAGGACACGGGGGGGGTCACAGAGCAGATCCGGGGGGGTCCCGGGGGGTTTTTGTGGGAGGGTCCCGCAGGGGTTCGGGGGGAGGGTCGGGGGTGTGAGGGGCTGGGCCGCAGCCCCGGCCCGCTGGCTTCGGGGGTCCGAGCGCTCCAGGCTCGGCCGGGGGTCCCTGGTGGGGGTCCCGGGGAGTTTTTGGGGTGAGGAGTCCCATGGGGGGTCGGGGCTGACCCCGCGGGGGTCCCATGGGGGGAGGGGGGTCGGGCCCCTGGCGCGCGCTCACCGCCCCGGCGCTGCCGCCATCTTGGATCCGGCCTGACCTTTGACCCCGCCCCCGGCCCGACGCCGCCGCCTCCCATTGGCTGCGGGGAACTCCGCCCCCCGCCCCGCCCAGGACACGCCCCCTCGCTGGGTTCCCGCCTCACCTGGTTGCCGGGGAGACTGAGGCCCCGCCCTTTGCGTGTTTTGATTGGCGAGCGAGGCTTGAGAGATGGCACCGCCATATAGTCAGAGTTCGGCTCGGGGAGGAGGGGGGAAGGCAGCGTGAGGGTGGAACGGGAACCCAATGAATGCGCGGGAAGAATGAGTGACAATCGGCTCACCCAATCAGAGAGCGGCTTTTGTCCCGTGCCACGCCTCCGAGCGCTTCCGTGGCAACGCCCCGCCCCTGTGCTCATGGCAACCATCGCCCTTTCCCCGGAGCCATTCAGCAGCGCGCGTTCCTGAGTGGCGGCAGCCGCAGCCAATCAACAGCGAGTTCCACCCCGCTCTGCCCGCTGGCATTGAGTGACAGGTGAATGAACCAATGAGAGCGGAGCAGCGAGCACGCCGGGCCGCCAATCAGCGCGGGGGGGCGGGGCGTCAGCAGGCCGCGGCTTTGTGGTGAGCGGGGCCGGGGGTGCTGGGGGGGAACTGGGACAAACTGGGACCAACTGGCACGGACTGGGGGCGATCGGGACTGACTGGGACTGACTGGGACTGACTGGGGCTCACTGGGATTGGCTGGGATGGGCCCCGATCATCACAGGGAGCCGATTGGTGACACAGGGCCAAAGCGGGTTTGGCTGCGATGGGCCCGGGCGGGCCGCGCTGGGCCGGACTGGGCCGGACTGGGATGGACTGGGATGGACCGGGCCGGACTGGGATGGACCGGGCCGCGCTGGGATTGCCCAGCTCCCCTCCCTGTGTCCCCTCCGGGTCACCGCTCCCCCTTTCCTCGCCCGCAGCCCCTTTGTCACCCCCATCAATCCCCCCAGACCCCGGAATTCCATGTGATCCTCCCGTTCCCCTGCCCAGTTCAATCCCCCCAGCCCGCTGGAGCTCCCTGACCCTGTCCTTGCCCTAATCCCCCCGTTTCCCCCTTCCAGCCCGATGAAGTTCCCGGAGCACCGACTCCCCGTTTTCCCCGGTTTTTCCCAATTTTCCCCATTTCCCCCAGCGCCGTGAAGTTCCCCGGGCACTAAGCCCCCATTTTCCCGTTTCTCCCCGTTTCTCCCCTCCAGCCCGTCGGTGCCCGACGGAGCACTGATCTCTCTCCAATCCTCGTATTTTCCGCGATTCCCCGCGTTTTCCCGGTTCCAGCCCCATGGAGTTTCCCGAGCACTAACCCCCATCATTCCCTTTTTTCTCCTCGTTTCCCGCAGCCCCGCGGACTTTCCCAATTACTAACTCCCTATTTTTCCCTGTTTTTTCTATATTTACCCCCACTTTCTCCGCAGCCCCAGGAAGTTTCCCGATTACTAATCGCCCATTCCCTGTTTTCTCCCCGTTTCCCCGCAGCCGCTCCACGGAGTTCCCCGAGCGCTAACTCCCCATTTTCTCCTATTTTTCCGTTTTTGCCGCAGCATCCCGATGGAATTCCCCGATCACTAACCCCCCATTTTCCGTGTTTCTCCCCGTTTCCCGCAGCAGCCCCACGGAATTCTCCCGAGCACTAACCCCCATTATTCCGTTTTTCCCGGTTTTCCCCCACTTTCCCGCAGCATCCCGATGGAGTTCCCCGAGCACAGCCGGCAGCTGCTGCGGGGGCTGCGGGAGCAGCGCTCCCGGGGGATCCTGTGCGACTGCACGGTGCTGGTGGGCACCGCGCCCTTCCCCGCGCACCGCGCCGTGCTGGCCGCCTGCAGCTCCTTCTTCCACCTGTGCTACGCCGAGCCGGGCGGCGCGGGCGGGGCTCGGGGGGCCGTGGTGGCCCTGAACAGCGACATCGTGACGGCGCCGGCCTTCGCGCTGCTGCTGGAGTTCATGTACGAGGGGCGGCTGGCGCTGGCGGCGCCGCTGGAGGACGTGCTGGCCGCCGCCAGTTACCTGCACATGAACGACGTGGTCAAGCTGTGCAAGAAGAAGCTGCAGGCGCGGGGCCCGGCCGAGGCCGACAGCACCAAGCGGGAGGAGGACGCCGCCAGCCCGCCGCCCCCGCAGCCGCCGCCGCAGCCGCCGCAGCCCCCGCTGGGCGAGCCCGGGACGCCGCCGGAGCCGCCGCTGGTGGACGCGGCCGACACCACCCAGCCCGGGGTGGGGGCGAGCGACCCCCGCCCAGCCCCAGCAGCTCCAGCGAGGCCGCTGCCGGGGCCCGGAGCCGCCCCCGCTCTGTCCGCGGGCGGGGTCCCTGGCCGCGCCCCGCCCCGCTCGGGGCCATCAAGGCCGAGGCCATCGTCATCTCGGACGAGGAGCCCGACGGCGCCGCCGCCTCCCCGCGCCCCCGCCTCCGCCGCTGCCGCCGCCGCCGCCCCCCAGCCCCGAGCGGCGGGATTTGGGGAGGGGGCGGCGCTGGGCCCGGCGCTGGGCGGGCTGCGGGAGCCGCTGTTCCTGGCGCCGCTGGAGCCCCGCGGGGTTTCGGGCTGTTCGCCGAGGAGAAGCGCCCGACGTGCCCGACGTGCGGCAAGACGTTCTCGTGCTCGTACACGCTGCGGCGCCACGCCACCGTGCACACCCGCGAGCGGCCCTACGAGTGCCGCCACTGCCTGCGCTCCTACACGCAGTCCGGGGACCTGTACCGGCACGTCCGCAAGGCGCACAGCCACGGCGCGCCCGCCCGCGGCCCCCGCGACCCCGCCCGCGACGGCGACAACCCGCCCTGACCGCCGCACCGGCCGGGAGCGGGGATGGACCGAGCGCGGCGGCGGCGGCGGGGGGTGGAGGGGGCCACCGGGACTGGGACAGCGGGACTGGGACAGTGACCCTAACTGGGGACACCGGGATTCGGACACCCGCTCTGACTGGGGCCACCGGGACTGGGACAGCGGCCGTGACCCGGGACAGCGGGATTCGGACACCCACCCTGACTGGGGCCACCGGGACTGATCGGGGATGCCGGGCCTGCGACACCTGTACTGCCCTGAGCCACCGGACCGTGGCACCTGCTGTGACCGGAGGGTGACGCCGAGCGCTGGTCGGGACCCCGGGAGTTCGGGACCGCGCCCCGCCCGGGGGAACCGGAGGGGTTTTGGGGCGTGGCCTCGCGCGGGTGTACGGGGGGGTCACGTGCGAATAAAGCAACGCTGGACACGCGGTGGGCGGAGCTTAGAGGGCGTGGCTTCGCAATTGGCTGCGGTTCAGTTGGCGGGCGGGGACAGCGCCCCCTGGCGGCTGGGAGGACCTTGGGGTATCCCAGGCCCCGCTCGGTGCCGTCCCAGTTTGTCCCAGTCCATCCCAGTCCCATCGCGTCTGCCCCGATCCCTCCCACTCCCACCCCAGTCCATCCCAGTGCGCCCCACAAGCCTTAAACCACTTTAATCACAAAAATAGACTCTGTGCGGCGGCTCCTATAAAAAGGGGGGTGGGTTTGGGGAGGGGCGGGCGCCCCCGCCCGGTGTCAGGAGCAGGCGGGGGGGTCGCGGCAGGGCGGGCGCGCCCCGAAGAAGGCGGGCTCGGTCAGGGGGTGCAGCAGCAGCAGGAAGCCCAGCACCCCCAGCAGGTAGGCGGGGAGCAGCGCCCGGCGCCGCGGGTGCCCCAGGGCCGCGCCCAGCGCCGGGAACCCCATGGAGTTACAGAAGGAGTGGCACAGGACCGGCCCCGCCAGGTGACCTGGGGACAGGGAAACGGGGGTTGGAACCCCAAAAACACACCAAAAACACACCCCAAAAACACATCTGGCACCCCCGAACTTCTGTCAGGATAATCAACCCCTCCTGGATCCCAAATCCCCCCCGAATTCCCCAGGAACCCCCCCAGGGAGTTACAGGAAGGGCACAGGACCGGCCCTGCCAGGTGACCTGGGGACAGGGAAACGGGGGTTGGAACCCCAAAAACACACCAAAAACACACCCCAGAAACACCCCGAACTTCTGGCAGGATCATCAATCCCCGAGATCCCAAATTAATCCCAAATCAATCCCAAATCCCAAAAACACACCAAAACACACCCCAAAAACACCCCAAAAACGCATCTGGGATCCCCGAATTTCTGGCAGGATCATCAACCCCCCAGGATCCCAAATCCCCCAGGAGTTACAGGAGTGGCACAGAACCAGCCTTGCCAGGTGACCTGGAGACAGGAAATGGGGATTGGGGACCCCAAAATCCACCTGAACACACCCGGGGTCAGTGAACCCCCAGGACCCCCAAAATCCCCCTGACCCCCAAACCCACCGGTCCTGAGGAACAGGAACGCCGTGTAGGCCCCGAACACGGCTGTGTAGGAGAACTGGAATGCTGGGGGAGGGAAAAGGGGGTCAGGGGCACCCAAAATCCACCCGGACCCCAAAATCCACCCCCACCCCTGCCAGAGACTCAGAGGCACCACAAGGGCCACGCTGGCCCCAAAAATCCACCCTGAGCACCCCAAAACCACCCCTGGAGCCCCCCAAACCACCATGAAACACCTCAGACTCCCCAAACCCTCACCCTGGACACCCCAAATTCCCTCAGGTCACCCCAAACTCCCTTTGGTCATTCTTGGACACCCCAAATCTTCACTGGGCATCCCTGGACACCCCAAATTCCTCCTGGACACTCCAAACTCCTCCTGAACACCCCAAATCCTTCCCCTGGATGCCCCAAACTCGTCCTGAACACCCCAAATCCTTCCCCTGGACATCACTGGACACCCCAAATCTTCACTCTGGACATCCCTAGACCCCCCAAATTCCTTCTGGGCATCCTTGAGAACCTCAAATACCCCCTCAGACACCCCAAATCTTCACCCTGGACCCTCCAAATTCCCCCTGGACCCCCCAAATCTTGACTCTGGATACCCCTGGACACCCCAAATCTTCACCCTGGACCCCCCAGATTCCCCCAAGCCCCCTCACCTGCTGCCATGAAGATGCTGCCCACGGAGCCGTGGCGGAATCGGAGCTGCTCGATCACGTGGTGGAAATGGGCTGGGGGCAGCAGATTTGGGGGTTTTGGGGGGTTTGAGGTTTTTGGGGGGTTTGGGAGCATTCAGGGGTGCAGGGGAGGGGAGGCAGTGAGAGTTTTGGGGGATTTTGGGGCTGAGATCGCACTCATTGACCCCAAAGAACAGGGGCAGGACAGAATGGGGGGTTTGGGGTGGGATTTTGGAGTATTTTGGGATATTTTGGGGATTTCACTCACCAACCCCAAAGAACAAGGGACAAGCCAGCACAGGGTGAGGTATTTTAGGGTATTATTGGGATATTTTAGGGTATTTTGGGATATTTCAGAGTATTTTTGGGGTATTTTAAGGCTCCACTGACCGACCCCAAAGAACAGGGGACAGGACAACAGGGTGAGATATTTTAGGTTATTTCTTAAGTATTTTTGGGATATTCTAGGGTATTTTTTGAATATTTTTAGGATATTTTTGGGGTATTTCAGGGATATTTTAGGGTATTTTTGGGATGTTTTAGGGTATTTTTGGGATATTTCAGGGTCCCACTCACCGACCCCAAAGAACAGGGGCAGAGCAGCACAGTGGAGTTTTGGGTGGGTTTTTGGGATATTTTGGGATATTTTAGGGTCCCACTCACCGACCCCCAAAGAAGAGGGGACAGGCCAGCACAGTGGAGTTTTGGGTGGGTTTTTGGGATATTTTGGGATATTTTAGGGTCCCACTCACCGACCCCAAAGAAGAGGGGGCAGGGCAGCACAGTGGAGTTTGGGGTGGGTTTTGGGATATTTTGGGATGTTTCAGGGTCCCACTCACCGACCCCGAAGAACAGGGGACAGGCCAGCACAGGGTGAGGTATTTTAGGATATTTTGGGATGTTTCAGGGTCCCACTCACCAACCCCAAGGAAGAGGGGACAGGCCAGCACAGAGCAGGTTTGGGGTGGGTTTTGGGATATTTTGGCATGTTTCAGGGTCCCACTCACCGACCCCGAAGAAGAGGGGGCAGGCCAGCACGGCGGGGCCGGGCCCCGTGCAGGGCACCAGCATGGGCAGCATGCAGGCCCTGAACACCAACTCCTCGGTCAGTGGCGCCACCACCTGGTTCCGCAGCCAGCGCACGTCCCCAGGCACAGCGCCCACAGCCGCGGGTCTGGGCACCCCAAAAACCCCAAAGAACTGAGCCCCAAAACCCCAAACACAACAAACCACAACAAACCCAAATAAACCAAAAAAATCCCCAACAAACCCCAAAAAACACAAAAATCCCAACAAAAACCCAAAATCCCAGCCCTGGTTCCACAGCCAGAGCCCACACTTGCGGTCTGGGCACCCCAAAACCCCAAAGAACTGAGCCCCAAAATCCCAAACACAACAAACCCCAACAAACCCCAAAAACCACAAAAACCCCAAAAAATCCCAATAAAAGCGTAAAATTCCAGCCCTGGTTCCGCAGCCAGCGCCCACAGCCGCCGGGTCTGGGCACCCCAAAAACCCCAAATAACTGAGCCCCAAAATCCCAAACACAACAAACCCCAAAAATCCCAATAAAAACCAAAAAAATCCCAATAAAATCCCAAAATCCCAGGCCTGGTCTTGCAGCCAGCGCCCACAGCCAGCGGGTCTGGGGCACCCCAAAAACCCTAAAAACTGAGCTCCAAAACCTCACAGAACTGACACCAAAAATCCCAGATTCCCACAGAGTTCCCAATCCAAATAAAATCCCCCAAACCCCCAAAATTCCCTAGAACTGACCCCAAAAATCCCCCAGAACTGAGCCCCAAAATCCCAGAGACCCACAGGGTTCCCAAACCAAACAACCCCCCAAAAAACCCAAAATCCCCCAGAACTGACCCCCAAAAATCCAAGATTCTCACAGAATCCCCAAACCCAATAAAATCCCCAAAAACCCCCAAAATTCCCTGGAACTGACCCCAAAAATCCCCCAGAACCGAGCCCCAAAATCCCAGAGCCCCACAGCTCCCCAAAACCAACAAAAGCCCCAAAAATCCCCCAGAACTGACCCCCAAAATCCCAGAGACTCACAGGGTCCCCAAAACCAACAAAAACCCCCAAAAACCCCAAAATCCCACAGAATTTACCCCAAAATCCCCCAGAACTGACCCCCAAAATCCCAGATTCCCACAGAATCCCCAAACCCAATAAAACCCCACAAAATCCCACAGAACTGACCCCAAAATCCCAGAGCCCCACAGGCTCCCCAAAACCAACAAAACCCCCAAAAACCCCAAAATCCCCAGAACTGACCCCAAAATCCCCCAGAACCCCAAAATCCCAGATCTCCACAGGCTCCCCAAACCCAACAAAACCCCTGCAATCTCCCCCATTTCACCCACTCAGTCCCCCCAGAGTCCCCCAGTTCCTCTCCCCGTGCTGGGGACCCCCAAACCCCAACCCCAGACCCCCCAAATTGGCGCCCCTCCCCAAATTGCCCCCCTTACCCAGGGCCACCCTGAGGCCATCGAGCCAGCGCCAGGGACAGTCCATGGACAGCTGGATCAGCGGCCCCAGGAACAGGATCTGGGGGCAGCGGGGATTTGGGGGGTCAGGAGTCACACCCTTTCCATCCCCTGGGGGGGGTCAATGAGGGGATTGGGGGGGTTATGGGGGTTCCCCGTTTTCCACCCCATACCCAGCACGGGGGTGGGATCAGAGAGGGGCAGGATTTGGGATTTGGGGGGTCTGGAAAGATTTGAGGGTCTCTGAAAAGTTTGGGGGGTTCAGAGTGAGTTTTGGGGGGTCTTGAGTGGGTTTTGGGGGTCCCAGAGGATTTTTGAGGGTCCCAGACCCTCTCACACCCACCCTGGTGAGCCAGATCTGGGGTCCAGGCAGAGGATCTGGGGTCAGGGAATTTTGGGGGAGTCCTGGGGGACGTCAGGTAGATTTTGGGGGTGCCTAAGGAGTCCTGAGTGAATTTTGGAGGGTCCTAAGTTGGTTTTGGGGGTCCCAGGTGGGATTTTGGGGGTGTCCCAACCCTCCAACATTCACTTTATACGAAGAGCCCACACAGAGCATCTGGGGGGCTCAATAAATTCTGGGGGGGTCCTGGGGGCTGGGGAGATCAGAAGAATTTTGGGCATCCCTTTGGGGGTCCTGAGTGAATTTTGGGGGTCCTAAGTTGGTTTTGGGGGTCTCAGGGAGGATTTTTGGGCAGCTCCCAACCCTCCCACACCCACTCCATCACACAGAGTAACTGGGGGCTCAATAAATTCTGGGGGGTCCTGAGGGAGGGATTTTGGGGTCCCGATGTGGGGTACTGAGTGGGTTTTGGGGGTCCTAAGTTGATTTTGGGGGTCCCAGGGAGGATTTTTGGGCGGCTCCCAACCCCTCCCACCCACTCCATCACACAGAGCACCTGGCGGGGGGGCTCAGTAAACTGGGGGGCTCAATAAATTCTGGGGGGGTCCTGGAGGCTGGAGTGGATCAGAAGAATTTGGGGGGTCCTGATGTGGGGTATTGAGTGGGTTTTGGGGGTCCTAAGTTGATTTTGGGGGTCCCAGGGAGGATTTTTGGGCGGCACCCAATCCCTCCCACACCCACTCCATCAGACAGAGCACCTGGGGCGGGGGGCTCAATAAATTCTGGGGGGGGGTCAGGGGATATTTTGGGGGATCCCGGGGAGGTTTTGGGGGCCGCAGCCCCCAGACCCACCATGGTGAGCAGCAGCGGCAGCAGCGTGGCCGGGAGCAGCCCCTCGAGGCGCAGCCCCAGCAGCGCGGGCAGGGCGTGTCCGCCTGGGGAGGGGGGCACAGCGAGGTTTGGGGGCTCTGCGACCCTCCCCTGGATTTGGGGGGTTTGAGGACGCCCCCAAACTCACCTTGACCCCGTGAGCTCCTTCCAGAGCCAGACCAGGGCCGGGGAGAGCCCGACACCACCAGGACGCTGGTGAAGCTGGCTTGATCACCGAGGGTGGTCCCTGGGGAGGGGGGGGCGGGGGGTTTACCCCAAAATCCCCCTGATATCACCCAAAATCACCCCCAATATCCTCCCAACACCCCAAAAATCAGGCACTGAGGAGATCCCCCCAGCCTTTCTTTATGAACCTAAAAATTCCCCAAAACCCACAAAGGCCTGTCCCAACCCTATGGGAACCACAGAGACGCCCCAGGGACCCCAAATTCTCCCTGAGACCCCTCAGGGACCTCAACCCCACCCCAATACCCTGTCCACGCCCCAGCACCCCCATAACCCAAGACCCTGCAAATCCACCTAGGACCCCCTGAATTCTCCTCAAATCCCCTGGGACCCCCCTCAGCTACCCCCAAACACTCCAAATCCCCTGGGACCCCTCGAATTCCCCCAAATCCCTCCTGGGCACCCCAAATCCCCCACAGAAGCCCTCAGATCCCTCCTTGACCCTCCGTGATGTCCCCAGAGCCCCAAATTCCCTGAGTCCCTCTGAGACCCCCAGATACCCCAAATCCCTCCCAGACACCCCAATTGCCCCTTAGGTGCCTCACAGACCCCTCAGATCTCACCCCCGATCCTCCATGCTCGGCCCCAGACCCCCGAATCCCCCATGAAAACCCCCAAATTCCCCTGGGACCCTCCAAACCCCTGGTACCCCCCGAATTCCCCCAAATCCCCCCCAGGGCGCCCCAATTCCCCCCATAGGTGCCGCACAGACCCCTTAGATCCCACCCCGATCCTCCATGCTCGGCCCCTGACCCTCCGAATCCCCCATGAAACCCCCATATGGGGACCCCCCATATCCCCTGAGACCCCCAGACACCCTGAATTCCCCCAAATCCCTCCTAGACACCCCAAATCCCCGCAGAAGCCCTCAGATCCCTCCTTGACGCTCCGTGCTCGGCCCCAGACCCGCCAAATCCCCCTAGGACCCCCAAATCCCCCAAATCCCCCCCGAAGCCGCTCGGCCCGGGCCGTACCTGGGCAGGGGCTGCCCCACGTACAGGCTCCCCACGTAGGAGCAGGCCAGGCTGAGGCAGCCCAGCACCGCGGCCCAGCACGGCCAGCCCGGCCCGCTCCAGGCGCCGCTGCCGAGCCCGGCCCGGCCCAGGCCGAACCCGAACCCGGACCCGGGGGCTGCGGGGCCGCCATGGCGGGGCGGGGCCTGCGCGGGGGGCAGGACCGAGGATGGGGAGGGGCGGGCTTTGTGCAGGTGGTGGGTGGGGTTATGCAAATGAGGATGTGGTGTCATTGGGTGGGTGGGGAACTGGGAGGGACTGGGATGTACTGGGGGACTGGAAAGCTCGGGGGTCTGAGATGGATTGGAAAACTGGGGGACTGGGATGTACTGGGAGGGACTGGAAAGCTCGGGGGTCTGGGATGGATTGGAAAACGGGGGACTGGGAAATTGGGGGCACTGGGAAAGTGGGGGACTGGGATGTACTGGGAGGGATTGGGAAACTGGGGGACTAGGATGGATTGGGAAACTGGGGGACTGGAAAACTCGGGGGACTGGGAGGAACTGGAAAACTGCAGGGGACTGGGAGAGGATTGGGATGGACTGGGGAACTGGGAGCGACTGCGTGAACTGGGACATTAACTGGGGAACTGGGGCTGGGAGTGACTGGAGGAAATGAAACCATTAAAGGAACTGGGAGCAACTGGTGTAACTGGGATGAGGATATTGGGTGAACTGGGAGCACTGGGAGGGCACTGGGATGTCCTGTCCCTCAGAGCGTTCACTCGTCGGGGTCCTGCAGTTGGGGGTCCTGGGGTTACTGGGGGTCCCAGGGGTTACTGGGAGTTACTGGGGGTCCCGGGTGACCCCAGAAGAGGAGGGACCCCGAGCCCCACCTGGCCCTGGCTGCTCCGGGGCTCCTCCTCCTCCTCCTCCTGCTGCTGCTGCTGCTCGCTCTGCCCCCGGCGCTGCTTTTGGGGGGTCCCTGGGGGCAGAGGGAGGGCTCAGTGCCCCGGGGGGCTTGGGGATTTTGGGGACCCCTCCCAGCCCCCGTTTCCCGCTCACCCCCGCGGGGCAGCCCCGGCCGGCGCGACACCTGGGCCCATCTGCGGCGCGGCCGCCGCCAGCGCCCGGCGTGTCCTGCACCTGGGGGGACACGGTGACACCGGGGACACCCCCAAACCCCCCCCCGGGCCCGGGGGGACCCCCCCGAACCCCCAAACCTGCAGGGATGCCAGGCAGGCGCTGCGGAAGCGGGCGCTGGAGCTGGCGGCCACCACGGCCGCGTGGCGCGGCCACCGCCAGGGCCTGGGCTTGGGCCACGCGCTGCTGCGCCTGCGGGGGGGCATTTGGGGGGTCACGGCGGGTTTGGGGGGGTCGGGGGGACCCCAAAATCCCGGACCCACCTGGAGCTGGCGGTGCAGCGCCCCCAGGAGGAGTGCAGGAGGCGTGAGCCCCGGGCCAGCGCGGGGCGGCCGAGGCGCAGCGCAGGGGTCCAGCTGGGGCAGCAGCAGCCGGCGCAGCCCCTGGGGAACACGAGTTTGGGGGGCTCCGCGAAAGGGGGGGACCCCCCCGGGATCGGGGGACAGCCCTGAACCACGGGACAGCCCCAAAACCAAAGGGGACAACCCCAAAAACAACGGGACAACCCCAAACCTTGGGGTCAGCCCCCAAATCTTGGGGGTCAGCCCAGCTCGGGTGGCTGAGCCGGGATTGGGGAGTCTGGGGGGGATGCATGGGGGCACCCCAAAATCTTGTGGACACCCCCAAAATCTCGGGGACATTCTTGAAACAAGGGGGCAGCCCAAGGGGACAACCCCAAACCACGGGGACACCCCAAAATGATGAGGAGACTTGTCCCAGGACTTGGGGACAGCCCCAAAGTTTGGGGACCCTCTTTAGTCACGGGGACACCCCCAAACTTGGGGACCCCCAAAATCGGAGTTCCTCCCTCACCTGTGTCGTACCCCCCCAAATTCGGGGTCCCCCCTCACCTGTGTCGTACCCCCTAATTCGGGGTCCCCCTCACCTGTGTCGTACCCCCAAAGGGGTCCCGGTGCCGCAGGAAGAGGAAAACCAGGAGGATTTTGGGGTCCCCCTCGGGGGGATTTGGGGTCCCTGTCCCCTCAGGGGGTCCCAGCGCACCCCAAAGGTGACATCAGGGGCACCGGCTCTGTGGGGACAACACGGGGGCGCTGAGGGGGGACCCCAAAATTCACCCCAAAGAAAACCCCTGGAACTCCACGAACCTTCCTCATCCTCACAGGAGCCTCGGGGGTCCGGGGGGTTTTTGGGGTCCGGGGTTTTTGGGGTGCAGGGCGTTTTGGGGTGCAGGGGGTTGCAGCCAGGCCGAAGCCCCCCAGTCCCCCAGCAGGGAGGGGTCCCCAGGGCTGGGGGGCCGGGGGCACCGGGAGCCCCGCTGGTCGAACAGGTAAAGGTGGGAAGGTCAAGGAAAACAACTGGGGGGTGGGGGCACCCCAAAATCCCCAGAACCCCAAATCCCACCTGGGCATCCCGGGATCCCCAGGGAACCCGAATTGTTCCCCCTCCCAGCACCCTGAGACCCCCCAAAACTCCCCCCGGGCTCTCTGAGACCCCTGCTGGGCACCTCAAATTCCCCAGACACCCCAAAACTGCTCAGGGCCCCAAATCCCACCCCAGGATCCAAAATCCTCCCCAAACATCCCAAATCCTTCCCTGAACACCCCAAATCCCACCCCAGGACCCCAAATCCCCCGCTAGAACCTCAAATCCCACCCCAAACATCCCAAATCCCTTCCTGAACACCCCAAATCCCACCCCAGGACCCCAAATTCTCCCCAGACAATCTCAAATCCCACCCTAAGCACCCCAAATCCCTTCCTATACACCCCAAATCCCACCCCGCACCCCAAATCCTCCGGAGACACCCTAAATCCTCCCCAAACACTTCAAATTCTACCCCGAGATACCCCAAGTCCCACCCCAAGACCCCAAATCCTTCCCCAAACCACCCTAAATCCCTTTCTGAACACCCAAATCCCACCCTAAACACCCCAAATCCCACCCTAAGCACCCCAAATCCCACCCTAAGCACCCCAAATCCCTTCCTATACACCCCAAATCCCACCCCAGGACCCCAAACACCCCAGCTCCTTCCCCAAACACCCCAAATCCCACCCTAAACACCCCAAATCCCTTCCTATACACCCCAAATCCCATCCCAAACCACCCAAAATGCCACTCCAAACACCCCAAATCCCACCCCAGGACCCCCGGTGCCCCCAGCCCCGGATATCTGCACTCGGCCGAGGGGGCTCCAGCCCCGGGGGTGTCCGTGCCCCGGGGGTGTCCCTGTCCCGGGGTGTCCTTGCCCCGGGGGTGTCCGTGCCCCGGGGGTGTCCCTGTCCCGGGGGTGTCCGTGCCCCGGGGGGTCCCTGTCCCGGGGGTCCCTGCCCCGGGGGGCTCAGGGCGCTGACCGGCAGCAGCTCCAGGTCCCCCGAAGCCCGCGGCCGCCAGCGGGGGGCAGCGGCAGCGGCAGTGGCGGCCCGGGCACGGGCGGAGGCGGCAGCAGGGCGGCCTGGGGGAGCGGGCCGGTGTCTTGACCAGTGCGGACCAGTACAGACCAGTACAGACCAGCATGGACCAGTACAGAGCAGTGCAGAGCAGCGCGAAGCAGTACAGATCAGTACAGACCAGTACGGACCAGCACAGACCAGTACAGACCAGCACGGATCAGTGCGGACCAGAGCAGACCAGTTTAGACCAGTTCGGCCCAGTATAGATCAGTATAGACCAGTACGGACCAGCGCAGACCACTACATATCAGTACAGACCAGTACAGACCAGTTTAGACCAGTCCGGACCAGTTCTGCCCAATCTGTCCCAGTCAATCCCAGTTCATCCCAGTTTGACCCTGCCTCGTCCCATCCCAGTCCCTCCCAGTGCCCTCTCTGTTCTGGCCTGTCCCAGTTCATCCCAGTCTCTCCCAGTCCCATCCCAGTTCCTCCCAGTCCCATCCCAGTCCCTCCCAGTCCCTCCCAGTCCATCTCAGTCCCATCTCAGTCCCTCCCAGTTCCTCCCAGTCCATCTCAGTCCCATCCCAGTCCCTCCCAGTTCCTCCCAGTCCATCCCAGTCCGTACCCAGTGAAGTGCCGGCTCTGCACCCTCAGCCTCACTCCCGCCTGTGCCCAGGGGGGCTCCGGGCTGGGGGACACAGTGGGGGGGTGACCCAATTAGGGGGTCCCCCAGCACAGGGTGCCCCAGTTTGGGGGTCCCCAGCACAGGGTGCCCCAGTTTGGGTGACCCCAAGGTGGGGTGCCCCAGTTTGGGTGTCCCAAATTTGGGGGGTCCGGGGTCTCACCTGAGGCTCCTGGATGTGACATTGCCATCGACGCTGACACAGAAATGAAACTTGACCTGGGGGGCCCGGGGGGTCACTGGGAACCCCACACAATTTTGGGGACCCCCGGGACCCCAAACCCCCCAGTACCTCGGGGTGCACGAGGCTGGTCCGGTGCAGGAGCCACCACAGGGACCCCCGGGTGGGGGCCGGCGGGGGGGGTGACAGATCTGGGGGGCACAGGGGGGACACCCCAAAATCCCCACGACCCCCAGGGGGGGTAGCAGATCTGGGGGGGCTGGGGTGCCCCATTACCCCCGAGAGGAACGGAGCCTGGTTTGGGGGGTCCCGCCTGGTTTGGGGGGTCCCACCCTGGTTTGGGGGGTCCCACCCTGGTTTGGGGGGTCCCACCCCATCCCCCCGCCGTGTGTTTTGGGGTTCCCAGCCCCCGTGACCCCATTTCCCCTCCCCCACCGTGACCCCATTATTCCCCCACCCCCCAAATCCAGGCCACCCCGACTATTTTTATCCTCCCGCCCCAATTCCCACTCCCGGGGGGCTCCCAGCGCCCCCCGACCCCAATTCCGCCCCCCAAGGTGACTTTGGGGGGCTGGGACAGAAGAACAGAGAGAGGGGGACCCCAAAACCCCCAGCCCCCCAAAACCCACCTGGAAGCTCCTCTGCACCTGAGCCGGGCCAGGATCCGCCCGCAGCACGGGGGCAGATCTGGGGAAGCTCCCGGCAGCTCCTACACCCCCGGGGGCTGGGAGGGATTTGGGGGGATTTAGGGGAGTTAAGGGGGGCTTGAGGACCCCCAGTAGTGCTGGGGAGGCAACTGAGGGGATTTAGGGGGGCGCAGAGAGATATTGGGGGGCTCTTAAAGGAGTTAGGGGGTGTCCCTGGGAGGGTCCCAGAGAGGTTTTTGGGGAGGTCTCTGTGGGGTTTTGGGGGGTTCTAGAGAGATTTTTGGTGGTCTCTGGGGAGTTTTGGGGGGTCTCTGGGGGTTTTGGGGGTCCCCAAGGTTTTTCGGGGGTCTCTGGGGGGTTTTGGGGGGTCTCTGGGGGTTTTGGGGTCTCTTACCCCCTCCAGCGCTTCAGGGTCGAGGTCATGGCCGAGGGGTCCCGTGGCTGCCACTGGGAAAAGAGGGGGGGGGTAAGGGGTTTGCATCCCCAGGACCCCCAAAACCCCCAGGACCCCCAAAACCCCTCAGGACCCCCAAAACCCCCACCCACCCGTGAGGGTGCAGGGCCCCCCAGGCCCCCCCTGGCTGTCAGGGCAACCAGCAGAGCTCCGGGTCGGGGTTTCCCAGTTTTGGGGGTCCCCAGGGCCACCAGCAGCTGCTCCAGGACCTGGAAGAGACGGGAGACCCCAAAAATCCCCCTCAAAAATACCTCAAAATCCCCTCAAAAATACCCCAAAATCCCCCTCAAAAATGCCCCCAAAATCCCCCAAGCCCTGACTCACCCAGAGACCCCCAAAACCTCCCCGAATCTCTCTGGGGACCCCCCGACATCACCTGAACCCCCCAAATCCCCTCCAAAACTTCCCTCGTGACCTTTGACCCTCATAGAGACCCCTGGAGACCCCCCAACCTCCCTAAATCCTCCCTAGAGACCCCTGACCCCTCACAGAGACCCCCTGGAGACCCCCAAATCCCCCTAGAGACCCCTGACCCCTCACAACCGCCCCTCAGAGACCCCTGACCCCTCACAACCGCCCCTCAGACACCCCCAACCCACCTGACCCCTCACAGCGACCCCTCCCAATACCCGCCGAGCCTCACACCCTCCTGAGTGACCCCTCAGAACCCCCATAACCACTCCCAGGCACCCCCAAAGCTCCCACAAGCCTCTCTGGAGCGCCCGGACCCCATAAAACGCCCCCAAACCCCCTCGCCCTCCTCACCCCCCTCACGGCCTCCTCCGCCATCTTGGCCTCGCTCTCCCCTCAGCGCGCGCGCCCCTGGCGGGCGGGAAGCGCGAGGGGCGGAAACGCCTGAGAGGGGGCGTGGCCTCCGCGGTGTCGCCATAGCAACAAGCGGTGATTGGCGTGGGCAGGGGCGTTGCCGTGGTGACGGCTGAGGGGCGTGGCCTGATGTGGGCGTGTCCCTCAGGCCCCGCCCCCCGCGGTGTGATGAGCTCCCGCGGTCTCAGCGCGCGCCGCAGCCGCAGCGCAGGTAAGGGGGGGTTTGTCACAGATTTTGGGGACCCCCTCAAAAAAACAACCCCAAACCCACCCTCAGAACCCCCCCAGGGTCCCGCATCCCCCCGGACCCGCAGATCCCCCCGCGCCCCCCGGGCACTGCGGCAGCGGCTCCGCATCCCCGGGCTGAGCCCCCCGCGCTGCCCTGGGGGGTTTAATCCCCCACCCAAATTCCCGGTTGGTGTCTCGAACCCCCCAGGCCCCCCGCGCTGCGAGCATGATCCCCGTTAAGAGCATTAACGGGGGGGCGGGATGGGGGGGCTCTAGAGAGCTCTGAGGGGGCTTGGAGGAATTTTGGGGGGTCCCGGGGAGGAATTTGGGGCGCTCGGGATTTGTTGGAGAGGATTTGGGAGCGCTCAGGGTGACCCGGAGAGTTTTTGGGGGGCTCTAGCGATGGTGGGGGCTCTTGGAGGAGTTTTGAGGGTCCCGGGATGGATTTGGGGGGGACTCGAGGGGCTCTGGAAAGTTGAGGGGGGTCCGTGGAGTTTGGGGGTCCCTGGAAATGCGCGGGGGGTCCTGGAGAGGATTTTGGGGGCTCAGGGTGACCCTGAGTGTTTTGGGGAGGGTCTAAGGAGTAAAGGGGGGAACTTGGAGAAGTTTTGGGGGTCCCAGCAAAAAATTTGGGGGATCCCTGTCAGATTTTGGGGGCGTCTCAATTTAATACGGGGGAGGGTCTCTGCCGAAGGAGAAATTTGGTGAAGAATTTGCGGAGGGGGGTCTCAATTAATTTGGGGAAATTCCTGTTAATTGAGAGGGTCTTTAATAACTTGAGGGACTTTTATTAATTTGAGGAGAGATCTCTCCTAATTTGGGAGGGTCTTTATTATTGGGAGGGGCGTCTCTTAATTTAAAAGTTCTTTTTAATTTGCGGGGGGTCTCTCTTAATTTAAGTGTTTTTATTAATCCGAGGCATTTTCCTTAATTTAGGGGGGCTTAATTTAA
The DNA here is from genome assembly GCA_034336685.1 of Luscinia luscinia. NCBI lineage: Eukaryota > Metazoa > Chordata > Aves > Passeriformes > Muscicapidae > Luscinia > Luscinia luscinia. The sequence continues at coordinate 266,461 of JAKWBO010000049.1, forward strand.
TTTATGAAAAATTCTCAATCCGAAAAGTATTTTATTAATTGGGGAGGGGTCTCCCATAATTTGAGGAGGAGTCTCCCTTAATTTGAGGCGGGGTCTCCCATAATTTGAGAGGGGGGGTCTCCGTTAATTTCGGGGTTAATTTGGGGGTGACCAGACCCCCCTCCCCCAATTTTTTTTTTCCAGCTCCCCCTGAGCTCTCCCGGCACCGCCCCTCCCCAAATTTGGGGGTCCCCAAACGCCGCCATGCTGTCCCCCTCCCCTACGACCCCTGGAGCTGCCGCGGTTCAGCGACCCCCGCTGGGAGGGGGGAGGGGGGCGCAGGGAGCCCGAGGAGGAGGAGGAGGAGGAGGAGGAGGAGGATGAAGGCTCCGCCCGGCGCTTCGAGCGCTCCCGAATCAAAGCGCTGGCAGGTAAAAGCGGGGGACACCCCAAAAATGAAAAAGGGGAGGTTGGAAATGGGGAGGGGCGATGGAGAAAAAATTGGGGGGGGAGGGGATTGAAAAAAGTGAGGAAAAGTGAAAAAACTGGAGAAAAAGTGAAAAATGGGATAAAAAGTGTGAAAAATTGAGGGAAAAGTGGGGGAAGTGGAAAATGGATGAAAATGTGAAAAACCTGGGGGAAAGCGGGGAGGAAGTGAAAAAAATGGGGAAATTGAAAAAATTAAGGTAAAGTGAAAAAAAGGGGAAAAGTGGGGGAAAGTGGAAAAAGGGGAAAAAAGTGAAAAAATGGGAGAGAAAAAGTGAAAAATGGGAGGAAAGTGAAAAATGGGGGAAAATGCAACAAATTCGGGGAAAGTGGGAAATTGGAGAAATGGGAGAAAAAGTCAAAAATGGGGGAAAAGTAGTGGGAAAAGTTAAAAGTGGGAGAAAAGTGCAAAGAACTGGGGGAAAGTGGAGGGGAGTGGAAAATGGGGAAAAATTGAAAAAAACTGGAGAAAAAGGTGGGGAAGTGCTAAAAATGGGTCCAAATGCACAAAAATGAGAAAAAGTGAAATTTCGTGAGGAAAGTACAAAAAATGGGAGAAAAAGAGAAAAAATTTGAAGGAAAAGTGAAAAAAATGGGGAGAAATGAATAAAAAGTGGGGAAAAGTTAAAATATTGGGAAGGAAGCCGAAAATTTTGGGGGAAAGTGCAAGAAATGTGAAGAAAACACAAAAAGTGGGATAAAAGTGGGAAAATTAGGGGAGAAGTGCAAAAAAATGGAGGGAAAGTGCAAAAATTGGGGAAAAACCAGGAAAAAGGGAGAAA